>CAIGRP010017788.1:0-17289 GCA_903798385.1 Fraxinus cuspidata
AAGTTCAATATCCATAAATTGTGCCCACCCTGAGTTACTTTCCTGACTCCGCCCCTGATCGCCGAACAAAATTTTGCACAAGATCCGTCGATTTTCTTCTGTCTCCAAACTCAATTTCAACAATTTTTTACAAGGTCCATTGATTTTCTTCAATTTTTAAGCCCTATAACATAATTCTAGGCTCTGATACTAGTTTGGAAGCATTTTACTCACCCTTCAAAATTCAATCATAAATTTCGAGTCCAAGTTGACAACAACAATCTATATAAAAGTGCAAGTTGACATCAATTATGTATCTATAATTATTAGGTCTATATTTTTGCCTAAATCCTGCACTACAAACACCCTTCAACATTCCTTCCCAATTTCAAATCTAACACTAAGAGGATCGGCTCTTGAAACCAGGTAGAAGATATGAAACTCATTCACCTAGAACATCGAATTCTCCCACGAAGGAGAAGCACAACAATAGTAGTAAGCAGTATGAAGCAAGAAGGAGAAAATGAAAGAGAGAAAAGCCACTAAAAGACAAAAAGCACAAAAGCAAGTCTCAAGAGGCAACCATGTGTACATGCGAAATAATGAGACGTTAGAATGGTGAAAATAGGTTTTCATATAGGGAAAAGCCATTTGTCCCGGTCATTGAGTCTGGGACATCAAGCATCTCTCTTTCATATAGATATATATAGGACAAATCTCAACCATCATCTGATCTCATCACGATCTGAGGGCCACAATCCTCTCACTTACGTGGTCGTGAGCAACACTTTAATAAGGTGTTAAAGTCTCAAATGAAACTTATATTTTTGGGATCCGGTCAACAAGTGTTTCAGTGTGTGATGTTCGGGTCACTTATTTTCTTCAACTAGTGAAAATTAATTTCGATTCATCATTGCTCCGAGGTTTTTTGGCAACACGTGCCCAACAACTTCTTCAGGTTCATCTTTTGAAGTTTGTTGTTTGTTTTAAATTAAGAGAAAACGGAGATTTCCTTATTAGTTATTAAGTTTTGAACTCCATAATTTGTATCGTAATATGTTCAAAGTACGAAGTCTTCTGTCGATGAGTTATAAGGACTAGACGTGTAGACGTCTCTAGCTAGCTAACTACTTCATTGTTACTGCTTTTTATCTCAATCAGTACTCCTTCATTGCTTCCATGTAAGTTTTGCACTTTCTAGTGCCTGTAGTCTTAAATTGGACTTCAATTTGAACTTAGGACACTCCGATTACAAAATCTCTTCTTCAAGAGTTCATTTTACACTGACTGCACACAATACAAACAAATAATAATAACTTCTCGCAAGCAAAAAAAAAAAAAGAGCTCTCCCTATGATCTACATTTTCTGAGAAGAAGTATTTGAAATCGAGTACTGCATAACGAACACACAGTTTAAGGTTGAGCATTCCACAGATATGATATGTCTGCCACGGCTTCTCCGACTGTAAGATATAATCCTTCCAAACCAAAGGACTCCAAGATATTTGATTGATGCAGCTTTTCCATTACACTGCCAACAGGATTTGCTAAAACAAACTGCAAAAAAAAAAAAATTGTAGTGGAATCACCAATTATTTACGAAACAAATTGCTAGAATTCGTCCAAAGAATTTTATTTTTATTTTTCTAAAACATGGTTTTATGATGATATACCTTGAGTGATCTTTTCTCCAGTATTTTTCTTAGTTCTTTAATTGTATCGATACCACTCGTGTCTATTGCTGTCACCGCTGGTTAAGAAAAATGCAATATCGTCAGTATCCCCCAAGAGAAAGAAAAGACCATGTTTTATTGACTGACCTGTCATATCCAAAATTACACATTTCATACTGTTTCTGCTGTTGGTTTCAATCCATTCTTCCTCTTCTCTAATCCATCTTAATATCCTGTAACCGTTAATTTCTCCGGTTAGCCATTTAGAACACGGAAATAGTTACCGTGTTTAAATGTAAACCCTGCAGGAAAGTTTGTACCTTTCTTGTATGTAAGTAGAATTTGCAAAGTAAATAGGAGCTTCGACTGCAAGTATAAGGAAAGACTGTACTCTAACAGCTTCTCTGTATCGGTTAAGGTTTTGATATATTTGAGTACCGGGAATGTTCCCCAAAACGCCTGTGTTTGGCCTTGTAATGTGCAAGAGAATCTTGAAAATTGAAACTCCAATCTGAAATTCATTGATCATAATCTAGATTAGTATATTTCACAGAAAAAAGGGGAAGTTTTTCAATGAATTTATGAAGAGACTTACTGCTATAGAAAGACCAATAGGCACGGAAATGAAAAGAACCCCGAGAAAGGAACACATACAAGCTAAGAAATCAAGTTTGTCGACTCTGCATAGGCGAATAGCTGCCCAATAATCAATTAGGCCAATGACAGCAGTTATGATAATTGCTGCTAGGATGAAATTGGGAGTGCAATAGAACAATGGCATGAGAAACAACAAAGTCACAAGCACGGCTGTCGCCATTATTATATTGGACACTACAGATTGCGCTCCAGCATTATAGTTCACAGCAGATCGTGAAAATGATCCTGTAAGAATAAATAGCGTTTCAGTTTTATACAAAGCTGACTACTTCCGATGAATAGGTGATCGAGGGAAGAATCTGAAAATGAAAATGAGATTGTTACCAGTGGTGACATAGCATGATGAACAGGATCCAGCCATGTTCATGAGGCCGATAGCCATCATTTCTTTATTTCCATCGACTTGGTAGTTCTTTAGAGTCGCGAATGTTCTTCCCACTGCAATCCCTTCCTACAGAACAGCGCAAAATGATAGCGATATGTTATATCGTTTTCATACCCGTAAGCACATTATAAACTGAGTATTATAGAGTATGCGAAGATGTAGAAAGTCACTCACTGTGAGAGACAGTATTCCGGTTACAATACCGGTTTTCATTGCAAGAGCCACATGAGGGCCATGAAAAAACAGCATGTTCAACGACGGGGGATTTAGACCCTTTTGCAAGTGTCCAATCTGTCGAAATTAATAAAGATTTTCAAATAACGCGCAATGGAGAGAATAGGGTGAACATTTCTCATCAATAATCATATGCAATTGAATCGAAATTCCTAAAAAAGTTAACATTTCTTACAGTTTGAATCCCATGAACCTTGGATTTAAGGCAGACGATGAGAATGGTAGACAGAACAACTGATGCTAATGGGGCAGCGGCTGAAACCCAAAAGAGTTTCGGTTTCTTAATGCTCTGCATTCAACGATTAAAACCGCAACTATAATAAACAAATGAAATAAAATCTACACGAACATCAATATACTTTGGAGTGATCACGAACGCTTACAATTTGCCTCGCTGTCAATAACAGGACTAGAAAACTAACTCCCATAACAATTGTTTGCCAGGACCACTGTACACGTTTGATATAAAAGAAATCAGATCCACGTTTGAAATCCATCATGCTAAACATGTCATAGATGCTCTTCGACTACTTTAGAGGAGCATTTTTGGCGTCTCTAATGCTAACTGATATCAGAATATTGCATACTCGACATGATGTCAAATAGAACGATAAAAATAAGGCCATAACTTAAAGAATAGAATTCTGATCGATCTTTTTATATCAAATTCCATACAATTATATTCTACCTCATCTCTGTGATGGAAGACGGATGACAACACGGGAACTAGTTGCATCTTGCTCGTGAAATGGACTATCCCGAATAGCCCTTTCAGTTGTTGCAATGCAACAATGACTGCTGCACCAGCCATGAAGCCAACTAGAGTTGCCTTCGAGAGAAAATCAATAACAAATCCTAGCCTGGAATTCCTCAACTTTAGTATAATTATTGTTTCTAAAAATTAAAAAACCGTATGAAATTTTCGCAGTAGATACCTTAGGAAACCGAGGGAGGCTTGAAATAATCCAGCGAAAAAAGTGGCTGTCAAAGCTAGCTGAAGGTAAAGAATTGGTTCTTCACTGTAAGAGACCGACTCACTGAGCATTGTGCCCATCACTAGAGAAGCTATCGAGACAGGACCGACTGCAAGATGCTTAGAACTCCCAAGAACAGAATATATCAAAGGTGGTACGAAGCTCGAGTCTGCAAATAAAATTTAAAAAAAAATACTAAGAAAACGATATCGAGTTTTTCAATTTGTTTAAAAGTCAAAAAATCTTAGCCAAATACCAACAAATTCAGAGAAGATTTGATGTTGAAACTTACAAAGGCCAACTATAGGTGGTAAATTTGCAAGCTTTGCATAACTAATCCCCTGCATCAGTGAAAAAACTGATCATTTGCAATTCAGAGAGCATCATATCATAAAGATTGATAAATTATAATTCTAATGAAATTATTCTTTTCAAATGAAATTCAAAAAGAAAAAAGCATATATGAACTAGAACATGATCATGACGACATTGGCATCATATTCTATCGGGAAAATGACCGTCAAACATTTATTCGATAGGACAGGATAGTATAATTGTTTTGAGTAATGCTACTTGTACATAACAGTGTATTGGTTTACCAATTGATGATATGGAACTAAACCTCAGGACTAATCAAAACAGTCCCTACAGTATTAAGGAAGAAAAACAAAATAAAATCATATCGAGATTGATATCGTACCTGTGGAATTGCGAGGCTTGCTATTGTTAAACCGGAAATGACATCAGACTTGAGAAGTTTAAAACTATAATTTGGTGCCCACTGGAAAATAGGGAAGAAAAACTGAAGCCCCAACACCAACTTTCTGTACCATGTTTGGTTCTTAAATCTGTGAAGTGGATCATCAGGGAAGAATATTTCAGAAAGGCGGTGCCGAAGTTTCTGCACGGTGGTTCTTGGCTGTGGTAAGGCTACTTTGTGCACTTGCAAAGGCGGCATTGCCATATCTAACGGAATTGTGACGGTAGTTTCGGTGGTGGTTTTAAGACATGCATGGCCTGAAAAGTTTTCTACTCTATTAGAATTTATGCCCATTTTATTGCATACAATTAACTACCACTTTCTGCACAAAAATCAGTTATATTGGGGTGTTTTGAATTTATGAATCGAGAGGGAATTTTCAGTTGTTTGTGAACTTGGATAACTTTCAGACAAGGTAACCATTTTATAGGGCCAAAATATAGCCTCATCTACTTAATTAATGAAATATAATATAACACAAATATTGAATAATGCTGGATAATTTTACTAGTCTCTACTTAGGTCAAGGAGGAGAATTAATAAGTTCGATTAAAAGATACAATAATAGAGTATCAAAATTTTTATATATTCACGCTCATTCTATAAATTAATAATTTGTTAAAATAAGATTGGTTTTGATATTTTACTTGAAATTCAAGCTTGATTAGTTCTCATACATGCACTTAAGATTCTCGAGTTAAATTCTCGTATTACAACAAGAAATTATATAGTGAAGAAGTTAAGTTCTTCTATTCAAGCTTGATTAATTCTCATACATGCACTTAAGATTCATCGCTTTTAACAAATTGTGAAGAAGTTATATCGATTGTTGGCAATATTATTAGTGGTTGTTCAATGTTTAAATAGTTGAACTTATATCCATTTTAGCAGGATAATTAAATATGCAATTAATATATTTGTATCTTAGTTTTTCAATTCATTGATTATAATCACAAGTAAAATATATCTTTAGTAAGTTAATGTTTTTTTCATTTTAGTTCATTAAGTATTAAATGAGTAAAATGAACGTTTGAAATTAAAAATAAACATCACACTGCACATTCAATATCTTCATAAATTAAATAAGTGTTAAAGTACTGATTTAATTAATAAAAAAATTACAATATAGCCCTCATAAAAATAAAAAATAAAAATTGCAAAAGTGATACTGTATATTTTATTTTATAATATTATATAGCACTTTATCATTACTTTCCACTCGTTTTCTACTACTTTTGGGTTCAACGGAGACAGGAGAGGACTTATATAGGAAGCGTACAACTTTATTTGCCCAAACTTGATGTCCAATGAAACTTGGACTTGGTGTATAAAACTAGGTAAACTTATAGTCTTGATTAGATTTTCGTTTTCTCTTCTCTTACCATTTGAAATAAACGGAAAGCAAAGAAGTTCATACTAGTTCAATTTATTAATAAATAAATGGTGTCAATCGTGGCAACTGCATTATTCAAAGTTTTAGTACGATTATAGGCACGAAGATAAAATCTGTTCAAGAATACCTAATCGAAGTAGGGAAAAACAAGAAGATATGGCAACTTTATGATGAGATAGTTTCAAAGAGCGAGAATCTTTTATAAACGATGTATTAAAATTGGAGGGTCGAGAGATTTTACAATATTGGTGTCTCCGTTGAATAGTTTCAATTCTAATCTATGATTTTCCAAAATATAATGTGGAATTTAGTCTATCTTTGACAAAAAATTTTGGGATTAAAAATTGGTGAGTTCCATAAAATATGTAGTTAAAAATATAGAAAAGTTATAGGTCTAATGAAATGTGCGACTGAAAATAGATTTTGACAAATTGAATATCTAAAAAAAAACATTGTTGAAATGAATTTACTTTTTAGATTAGATAATGCTAATTAAGAAGATTAGATCTACAAGAAAAATTAGTTTTGCCAATCACTAGCAATTAAAATATATTATAATAATGTGCATGTCATGAGTTTTTAATTGCTTCATTTTCTTTAGTGGCACGACCACTAGCAAGGTCAAGTCTAGATTGGTATGTGTTAATAGTGAGAAAAGAAGGGAACAATAAGTAGGCGAAGAAATAGCAAAATATGATGGTAGGACACATAAAACACGTTACTATGCCATTTTAAATTTAAGTTGTTCTTGTTTTAAAGTTAAAAGAGTATTTAAGTTGCAACCATATAGTTCACCATCAGAATATTGGTTCGAACGCCAAAGACATTTCTAATCAAACTCTAGGAATTTTGCTTGTACTTGACGAGTCATCTTCGACTTCTTCATATTATAACTTAGCGATTCTTTATGAAAGAAAATTGTGCACTCGTCAAGTCTTTAATAAGAAAAAAAAATCTTGTCTCATTTAAGACAAAAAGTTTGATATAAATTCAAAGTTTCAATGTTGATATTGCCAGACGAGCAACCTAACTAAATTGAAATAAACCTATAAATTCACGGGATCCAGTGGCCTACTCAAAAAATTTGGTGACCCACAGAATATTACCCAAAATTTGGTGATATTTCAAACAAAAGACTATTTGCTAGTCATTATTTTTTATATATCTTTTTCCTTTTCTATTTTAGGCATATAATTTCCAAGTGGGGTTTTTAAACACGTTGCTTGTTGTACACGACGAATGGGGATGCCTTGACTATGACTACAACTATGTAAATGGTGAAAATTCCTTAATCTTTCCATGGATGGTGGATACACAATTTAACGAATGACATTTTAATTTATCTTAAGAGTGTGATTTTGCCCCCATTTTTTTTCCTAAAAATGCATTTCGAAATAATAGATTGACGAAGAATGCACGACTCGAAAATAAAACAATATTTTGGATTTGCGTGTAATATAATTTTATTAAAAATGTGTCGTTGAAGAGAAAAATATATTTTGAAAAAAATGAAGAAAAAATGGGGGCTAAATATTATTTATTTATTTCGATTGAATTATTCATTGTATATTTGAGTAAGTGATTAAAGAACATCGATCACATTGTGATAATATGAGTTATATCTCTACTTACTTAGGTAAGTGCGAGAGATTTATTTATATTTCAATCGAGAAATATTTGTCCTAGAGCGGCTAATTGAGGCTGGCACTCTATTGGCGTCAAAGCTTCAATTACTTTACCAATTGAGATATGTTGTTTGTCTTAATCATGACGATTGTTCGTTCGGGAGTGATGACACCGATACACCTAGAAATGTATTGGATTAACAGAGTATTGATTAATTTATAGCTGGTTGTGCTAAGAAATTAATCGTATGCGACTATCTTATGGATTACCTAAATGCAATACAAGATAGTGGTTCCTATTCGTGAATCTAAAGTTCTTTGATAGGTCAAAGAGTAGGATTAGTTTATCATGGTCATCACATTGTTATGTGGGGAGCCAATATAAATTGAAGTAGTGAACATGTATTCGCGTTCGAAATTCGTCACCATGTTCGATAAGTAACCTTGCCCACTTGAGTATTTTTTTTTAAAGAATAGTTTACATATGAGATCAATATTTGGGAAAGCCCTATTCGTTAATTCCCTGATTGTATGTGAAGAAACTGTTTAAAAAATGCGGGCTGCAAGTGTTGTAAAGGAAAATGGGCATTTAGACTTTATCTAATTATTCAATGTTTGATCGGGGTAATGCATATAGAAGACGAGCCGAGAGGGCATAATTATAGGAAATTAATTTATATTTCTTCATCTATTATATATATATATAAATTAAGAGTTCAGTGTTTTGCCTCGAATGAAAAAAAAAAGTGAAAATTATTAACAAATGGTATAAGAAAGTCAGATCGTTCGAAGTGGTGGGGTACCGAAAATATATTCATGTGACTTGGAGAACTTTGACGAGAGAATCAATTTTGGCTTGTGCCAATTGGAAGTCAATGATATTTTGATCACTCTGAATTGAGCAAAGATTCGAAGAAAAAAAAATATTAGCACATGTTTTCAAGATGTGGACAGTTTGGACGCCCCAAGAAAACTGTCCAAAAGTAGAGCGAGTTCAGCAAATCACTTGATTCCATAAATGGGATATTGATTTTGTTGCTAACAACGTGTCTTTTTCTCCATGAGAAACAATAATATTCTTTGGGAAGAATATGTTCATCCTTATGACATGTGTCAAGCATACAAGTTATCATGATAGAGTGTTATCGTTATTGAGTCCACAAAGTTGCACGTGGGCATGGTTTTGGCATGATGTAGGATGTGTGGTGAAATTTATGTCGATAGCTGATGAACCCTTGAAAAAACCAAACATGGGGTTACATCATAATTTTTAGTAAGGTTGATTGAATGAAATTCTAAGAATAAATTTATTCCAAGTATGGTAATTATAGGTCTTAATAATTGTGGCTGTAAAAAATAGATTTACTAAAATCTCCCAAGTAGCATGACCAAGGAGATAAAAGTGACGGGATTGAATCACAGACACAATTATTCAAGACATTGAAGAATTCCCATTTGTTTAATGTGAAGATTGTTAGGATTTTTTACATAGTAAGTGTTTTCCTAATCAAAATATGAATTTGATTTTTTTATTGTCTGTTCAAGTATAATCAGATTAGTGGACACTAGGGATCTTTTTAGTCTCACCCGGTAAGAAATTTTCTTGTGTGCTCGAGGGTTGTGCAAGGAAAATTGTAAGCCTGTCCTCATTATTTTTCTTGTTCTCTTTGTGAATTTTTCAAAAGTAAGAATTGATGAATGTGTTAGAGGATTCCAGCAGAAACCAACTTCCAACAGATATAGCAGAAGCAGCAGCTCAGCTCAGCTCCAACTTCCAGCAACCTCCAGCTCAGCAAACTCTGTATTTTGTATTTGGCGCCATTTGTATAGAATCTAATTAGTTAAAATTCTGTTAGTTTCAGTTAGTTAGTTAGATCACAGTTGTGTTAGTTAGTTAGTGTACTTTGTATTTATAAATAGGGATCAATGTAATCAGCTTCTTTTTTACGTATGAATAATAAGAGAAAAGTTTATTTTCTTCTTTAATATGGTATCAGAGCAATTCCTTGTGCTTCCTTCTTATCATTTTCAATTGCAAGTTTGATCAATGGCTACAGAGATTCCGAATCAATCTTTTCATATATTAGCATCATCACCCTTCTTTCTCCAACATTCCGATAGTCCTGGTTTAGTGCTTTCACAGCCCTTGACAGGAGATAATTATGTTTCCTGGAGTCGATCCATGGTGATAGCATTGTCTGTGAAAAATAAGCTAGGCTTTGTTGATGGATCTATTGCACCTCATGAAACAACTGGTGATATGTTCAGTGCTTGGATTCGCAACAACAATATGGTGATTTCTTGGATTCTTAATTCGGTTTCAAAGGAGATATCAGCAAGTGTGATATATTCTGAATCAGCTCATGACATTTGGGTTGATCTTAAGGAGAGATACAAGCAAAAGAATGGTCCACAAATTTTTCAATTGAGGCGTGACTTGATGAATTTAACGCAGGGAGAATCCATTGTTAGCACTTATTTCACAAGGTTGAAAACCTTTTGGGAAGAACTCAGTAGTTACGGACCTATGTGCACATGTGGTAAATGCGTATGTGGAGGACATAAAAACCTTGTAGATCATTATCAAACAGAATATGTTGTGTCATTTCTGATGGGGTTACATGAGTCCTTTGCACAGATAAGGGATCAATTGTTACTAATGGACCCAATCCCTTCGATTAATAAAGTTTTTGCTCTAATTGTGCAAGAGGAAAATCCGAGGAAAGTGAATGTGAATGTTGATACACATGGCATTAATAATTCAATGGCTTTTTATGTTAAAATGAGGCTAAGAAGCTGAGTGCAGGACAATTAACCAGCAAGTTACAGAAGAAAGAAAGGCCTCTGTGTGCATACTGTGGTTACACAGGACATGACATGAATAAATGTTACAAGTTACATGGCTTTCCTCCTGGTAATAAATCTAGGCAGAGAATTGGAGGAGGAAACAACCTGGCAGGTTTCAACAATCGAACTAATCAAGCTAACTGTGTTGTAGCTGGTTTAGTTGCTAGTTCAGTTTCTGAGCCAGTCCATGCTTTAGATCATACAAAAGGTGAGGTTGGAAACTTTTGCAAACCTTGAATCAAACTCAATATCAACACTTGATGAGTGTGTTGAACACTCATATTACTGTTGCTAAGATTGAGACACAACAAAAAGGCTGTTCTGATCATATGACAGGTACATGCTTTTCTATTTCTTTCAATTCAGTAATCAATTCACCTACAGTTTAGGTGATTGATTCTGGAGCTACAAGCCACATTTGTTCAAACCAATATGCTTTTCACAAGTTGAGACTTGTTGGAGATGTGAGGTTATCCCCTAAACCCATTCTTGGGGATGTATTGTTTGTGCCACAATTCAGATTTAACTTGTTGTCATTAAGTTCTTTAACAAGGAAATCTTCATTAAGTGTCAGTTTTCTCACGGACACGTGTTATTTAGGTTGTGCCAACGTTGAAGATGATTGGCAAGGGTGAAAGGGCTGAAGATCTCTATATAATTGATGCAAGTTCCTTTAGTTCATCTCAGAATAACATTGTTAGTTCCAAGAACTCTTGTAATTCTGTTAATTCCTCTCTTAATGTTCACGTTATGGATCATTTTTACTCATTGGCAAATAACGTAACAAGTCATGTTTGGCATCATAGACTTGGGTATCTGTCCTTTAAGAAACTTGTTCTGCTGAAAGATTTGTTGAAATTCGATGAAAGAAATAAATGAGCTACTATTCCTTGTCATGTTTGTCCCCTAGCCAAACAAAGAAGGTTTTCCTTTATTGCTAATAATCATTATCTTCAGCTGATTTCGATCTAATTCACTGCGACATTTGGGGACTTTACAACGTGACTTCACATGCTGGTTACAAATATTTCTTGACATTAGTTGATGATTGCACCAGATTTACATGGGTGTATTTGATGAAACAAAAGTCTGATTCACCATTTATTATTCCCAGATTCTTTTCCCTCATAGAAACACAATTCAACAAAGTAATAAAGTGTTTTAGATCTGAAAATGCTAATGAACTGGGATTCACAGAATTCTTCAGTGCTAAAGGGGTGATTCATCAATACTCATGTGTGGAAAGACCAGAACAGAATTCAGTGGTAGAAAGAAAATATCAACATCTTCTAAATGTGGCTCGTGCTTTGTTCTTCCAGTCTAGAGTCCATATTCAATTCTGGGGAGAATGCATCTTCACAGTTGCCTTTCTCATCAATAGGATTCCAGCTCCAGTGCTACAAAACAAAACGCCCTATGTTTGTCTATACAAAACTCCTATAGATTATAATCATCTTAGAACATTTGGCAGTCTATGTTTTGCCTCTAATCTATCTTCTAATAGAACAAAAATTCATCCAAGGGCCAAGGCATGCGTGTTTGTTGGCTATCTTCTTGCCATTAAAGGGTACAAATTGTATGATGCAGTTAATAAATCATTTTTCATTTCCTTCTAATCAATTCATTCCTCCACTGATTCTTTCGATCCATTTCCTGATGTAGTATTACCAAATCCTCTTCAAGATTCATCTTTAAATCATCCTCAAGCAAGTCTTTTGCCTGTAGTGCCTCAAACAAATTCCTCATTTGCAAATGATCATAATAATATTCCTCATGTCATTGCAGATGATCATGAAAATCTTATTCCTGACAATTATTCCAGCAGACAATTCACTTCATCTTTTCATGGAAGAGGTAATAGAACACGAAAAATTCCATTTTATCTTCGTGATTATCACTGTAATCTTCTAACTAATACATATTCTCCTCAAGCTGACTCCATATACCATTTATGTAAGTCTTATCTTACAATGCTTTCTCATCTTCTCATAACTCACTTGTGCTCAACATATCCTCTACGTTTGAACCTCAGTTCTATCATCATGCGGTGAAACATGAACACTGGAAAATAGCTATGATTGCTGAATTGGCAGCCATGGAAGCCAATCATACTTGGTCTATTATATCTTTGCCAAAGGACAAGCACTCCATAGGATGTCGTTGGGTTTACAAAATTAAGTTCAAATCAGATGGGAGCATAGACCGGTATAAGGCCCGATTAGTGGCAAAATGTTACACCCAATAAAAAGGATTAGATTTTAATGAAAATTTTTCTCCAGTAGCTAAATTAGTTACTGTCAAGGCTTTGCTTGTTGTTGCAACTATTAAAAGATGGCATTTAATTCAGTTAGATGTCAATAATGCATTCCTTAATGGTGATTTATTTGAGGAGATATTCATGGACTTGCCTTTAGGTCATCCTCAATGTTATACTGGTGGCTCTCAGGTGGAGAAACTAGTGTGCAGGTTGCATAAATCAACTTATGGTCTAAAGCAAGCCTCTAGACTATGGTTTTCTAAGTTCTCTCAGACACTTTTATTACATGGTTTCCAGCAGTCCAAATCAGACTACTCTTTGTTCATGAAAGGATCTGATGCTTCTTTCATTGCCTTACTTGTCTACGTTGATGATGTAATCATTACTGAATCAGATGCAGAAACAATTGAGTCATTGAAGCATTTTTTGCATAGACAATTCAAATTGAAGGATCTTGGTAAGCTTAAATTCTTTCTTGGCTTGGAGATAGCAAGATCACAAAAGGGTATTTTTCTTTCTCAAAGACGTTATGCCTTGCAACTCCTTGAAGACATTGATTTTTGACCTGTAAATTAGCATTATCGCCAATGGATCCTAAAGTGAAGCTCAGCTCCATTGAAGGGAAATTACTTGATGCATCTCTGTATCATCGACTTGTTGGTCAACTACTTTACTTAACCATATCACGGCCAGACATTACATTTGCTGTCTACAAGTT
The DNA here is from genome assembly GCA_903798385.1 of Fraxinus cuspidata. Lineage (NCBI taxonomy): Eukaryota > Viridiplantae > Streptophyta > Magnoliopsida > Lamiales > Oleaceae > Fraxinus > Fraxinus cuspidata. Next base: position 13,503 of record CAIGRP010017788.1, read on the forward strand.
AAGTCAATTTGTCTCGCAGCCTCGTCAACCTCACTTAGACGATGTACATCATCTCTTGAGATATCTCAAAGCAGCTCCAGATCAAGGCTTGTTGTTTGATGCCTTTTCTTCCTTCCAACTTCGGGCTTTTGCGGATGCTGATTAGGGGTCCTGTCTTGATTCAAGGAAATCCATTATTGTCTTCTGCATTTTTCTTAAGAATTCTTTAATCTCTTGGAAATCTGAGAAGCAGGCAACCATGTCCAGATCTTCAGCTGTGGCAGAATACCATGCTTTGGCTTCTTCAGCCTGTGAGATAGTTTAGATTCATCAATTTCTTCTGGATTTGCATGTTACCATTTCTCTTCCAGCTTTGATCTTTTGTGATAATCAAGCTGCCATCCACATTGCAAATAATCCAATCTTCCATGAAAGAACTAAGCACATAGAGATAAATTTTCATTTCATTCAAGACAAAGTTAATGACGGTTTCATCAAGCTATTGCCAGTTCGATCTCAACATCAGTTAGCTGATATATTCACTAAGCCTTTGTCATCATCAATTCTTTTTCCTCTCTCATACGAGATGGCTATCCTCAATTTGCAGAGTCCATCTTGAGGGGGAGTATTAGAGGATTCCAATAGAAACCAACTTCTAGCAACCTCCAACTCAGCAAACTCTGTATTTTGTATTTGGCGCCATTTGTATAGAATCTAGTTAGTTAAAATTCAGTTAGTTAGTTAGTTAGATCACAGCTGTGTACGTTAGTTAGTTTACTTTGTATTTATAAATAGGGATCAATGTAATAATTTTTTTTTTTTTTTTAACGTATGAATAATAAGAGAAAAGTTTCTTTTCTTCTTTATAGAATGTGGTGAATTTATGATATATTTTTCCTAGAATACTTGGGAATTTGGAGTGTATGAGAGATTTTATATGATTATATAAACTTTTCGTATGGTGAAAGTTTTTGTCTTCTACATCATGTAGTTTTTCTCCGGTTTAGAGGTTTTCAACAAAAATCTTTGTGTTGTTATTTTCTCAATCTTTACATTTTTCTTGCTTCAAAAATCATGATATCATGGAATATCTGCATTTACCAAAAATTCATATTTCTAATAAATTTCGATAAGAGTTGATTAAATGAATAGTCGAATAAAAATTGTGAATCTCATGAAATATATAGTTGAAATTAAATTTAAAGAAAAGCGAATTTAAAAATGCCTTGTTTATAACATCTTGAAAATATTCTACCATAGTTAGGGCAATCAAACCAACTCTCGTACGAGCTTTCGATTCATTCATCTAGCCGTAGATTAGAGTCACTTTGGATTCTGCAATATTTTCTTCATAAATCACTCCAATTTATTTCCATGTAAAGATTATTTCCTTCACGAGTATGTTCACCCACTTCGCCAAATACATCATCACTCAATCACAGGCCGCTCTTTCATTGTCAGATCACAGTCTAAATATCTACTTATCGTATTTTAGTCCTTGCTCGATAAGGTTCTAAACTGTGTAATGCGTGACAATATGTTTCGATCGAGCATTAAACAATACATGAATATGTGTTCCTATGTGAAGTATGTGCGTAACTAACGTTTTTTTTTTTAATATTATTTTAAATATTTTAAACTAAAAAACAAATAAAATAATGCATTCTTTTAGCTTTATACATATTCTTCATCTTTTCAAAAAAAATGTCCAAAATCATAAAAACTGCGATTACTTGAACTTTATACATATTCTTTAAATTTTTAACAAAAAATATAATACTCAAAATCATAAATATTACAATTATTTAGTAATCAATTCCTACAATTAGATTAGACACAAACACCGACTTAAAAAAATTCTAAATATTGTCTAACTCTTTATTGAAATTCAATTCAAACTCCTCTTCATCCAAATCATCTTCCGTGTCATCCAATGTAAAATCATTTTCATCAAGTTCCCTTATTTTAACTCAAGAATTTGTATTACCTCTTGTAGAATGTAATATATCATTATTAATCTCCTCCATACCATCACAACCATCAACAATCCAAGATTTGTTCATTACCAGCATTACTTGCTAATAAAACTAGAGAAAAGTCCAAAGAAGATGGAGACTCGAACTCGGTGTGAATAGTTTGCCATTCTACGAAAAAAAAATTTTGATTTTTTAAACATCGTAACCCTATAGATTGCTTTATTTAATTCATAGGTTTTGGTGATTTGAGTTAATTTGATATTTGTTAGACTCAATTTTCTTTTGTTAAAAAAATCATAAAAATGAGTTGGGGTTCGCTAGGCTAATTTTGACATAATTTTTAACCCAAATGTGTACACATTTTGACGTTTAAGTGCGCATATGAAGTGCGCATATGCAATCAACGAAATGGCATATCACACTCATACCCTATATTTGAGGCGTTTTGTAAATGCATTGAGCACGTGCTGGTATATGTAAAGCTTATGCTGACATTTTAAAACATTGCTGCTCTGTAGTTCCATAGCATGTTTTTCAGACATTTTCTTTGGAGCAAAAGAAACCTTTATAATAACCACCCCGTACATTTCATTATTTTTTCGATTTCCTCTTTGATTGCTTTCTATAAAGTCGCACAGGGAGCTAGTGCTTGCTTGCTCCATGGATCTCATCGGAAATGTTCGATACTTCTTGGGGCTTCTTCGGCAATCATGAAGTAACTGGATAAATTGTTGAGTAAATGGATAATATTCTTTTGATCTTGTAATTGATTCAGTTAATAAAATAATGCTGAATTTTTTCACAAAGGTTACAGAATATTGATATGAACTAAAGAAATGAGCAATGCTAAACGTATAAGATAAATCTCATATTAATTAAATATTGAAATTATAACAAGTGTATAAGAGTTTAAGATACTCATCTGAATAAGATAAACTTTTTAAAATGGAACACAAAATCTAATATGATATTAGACAACGTGGAGCTCAAGTGACCAATATGATATGATATGACCAAGACTCAAACTAGTACACAAATTTCAAAATTGATGTTTTTAAACAAGTCACCATCTTAGAGGGTAACCAATTAAATATTAAAATACATTTATTCTAAATTTTGCTCATATTTGATATGGATTAAAATCATATTTTTAGTAATTTTCAGAAAAATATAAAAAAAAAATTATGAAATGTGTAGTTAAAAAGTTATGAATCCCATAAAATATGTAATTAAAATTAATTATTGATTTTGATTTATATTTAATCAAAATTTAATTCACACAAAACAGGGACTTAAATTTTAACACTTACACTAAGATTATCTTTAAAACGTCCATATGTGAGAATTGGTCAACGCTTTTCACTGCCACTGAGGTAGTAACCATATGGCAAGTTGACCAATTTAATATACACTTGAAGTACTCAAATGAAGTCAACTTAGGCGAGTACTCGTTGCTACCTAGCTTGCTATATATTGTCAAAATGTTCATCATAAGGAAGATATCTAATGAAGATAGTGGGCATAAACCGATTAGCCTCTTGTTCGCCATGTTCCCTTAATCTCACTATTGTATGTGTTATTTTACATATCAATACTGGCAATACAATTCATTCAATGAGTTTACTTCTCATCAAATATATACGAAAACTCAAATATAAGACTCTGTTACAATTTAGGCTCCAATCCACCTCGATTCAACTGAATGTTAGATTTTAGGTTTCAATCCACCTCAATTCCGGGTTCAGTTTCTTCCAACTTGATCGACACCAAACAAAGTGGCTCGACCCACAACTCTCACACACTCCGATTGTCACTAGTTTCTCACCCACAAA
>CAIGRP010017795.1:0-10195 GCA_903798385.1 Fraxinus cuspidata
TTTTAATCACATATTTTATAAGATTCAGAGTTTTTATTAACTTTTCCACTACACATTTCTTTAACTTTTATAAAAAATTACTAGAAATCTGACTTTTAACTCAGAAGCATAGCCAAACCTGAGGAGAGGCCCAAGAGGCCTCCGCCTCAAGCCCAACTCTTTAGGGGGCCCAAAAATAAATTTTGTTTCATTTCTTTCTTTTTTTTAAAAAAATCTCTAATTACGTTCAAAATCTTCAATAATTGTCGTGCTAAATCAAAACATAGACCTCCTCTTAAATTCACAACTTCTCCAAAATCCGACCATTTTATACTCGACGTTCACTCTTACTCCAAACAATGAGGCTTCTTAAAAAATGGTATCGTAAATCAAGTAATAACATTGTTTACGCTTAAAGTTAAATTGCTTGATTTTTATTTTTTGTTTTGCTGATTTACCCATTCTGCTTTATTAATATTTATTATATATATATGATTGAAACGAAATTTAATTGATTGTTATTATATCTAGATTTCTATTAGTTTCTGATGACTTTTACAGATGCCACAATTTTTAGGTTAATCGATTTTATTTTTTTTTATAAATAAGGCATTTTCATGGATTTTTATTAGTTTCTATATTGTGTGTGCAAGTTTTTTTTTTCATTTGAAAAATATATATTTTATGGTCATGCAAGAAACAGAGAGACACTGACGGTTGATGGTTTGGGAAATTATATAAATAAATTGTTTAGTTGTTCATACAAGTATTTTCAATAATGGGTTTGTTCGTGAGATAATTTGCTTTGCTCTGTTGGATTTGCATTGTTCTGTTATTTGATCTTTGTTTTGGTGTCGAGTGTGAGTACGGTGATTTTGGGGGTACTACAGGGTTTGAATTAGAAATACTTATTCCATTGTGGAACAAAAGCAAGGATATGCATCAATATTGCTACCAATTTGGATGCACTCTACGCTTTTTTTTTGTGTCAAATCTGAACATGTTTCGTACATTTTGGGTGCTCTTTTCTTTGATATTAATAATCAGATCGATCTATCAATGTAAGATCTGCCAACATTTTTACAGAACTTGTATAGTTTCAGTCCAATCATATAAAATATGAGGTGTATGTTCAAGATTTTTTTTGTGGCTTTTTCTGAGTGACTTTCTTTAAAACTCGATGATGATCTATATGAATTTAGTTACCTTTGATTTATGAATTACGACTTACGAGAGATTCATGAATATAGTATTACCCATTAGTTAATTAATTATTATGTATGTATTTATGTTATCATTTTTATGAATGTCTTTTTCCTTTGGTTTATTATCTATTTTTAATTGTTCGACATTGTTATTTTTTTTCCTAAATGGTCTACAACTTTATCTCATCTATTATATATTATTATGGTCTATACTATGTGTTGGGATAATGTTTTGAAAAAAAAAATCATATATTTAATCTTTCTTTCTTAAACTAATTTGGACGCTCATTTACACTCAAATTTCAGTTAGTAGTATCTATTATGTGATTTGAGTTACTTCAATTAGTGTATTTAAGTGACTATTTAGAACATTTTCGCATTTTTATTTGCTTATTATATAAATATTTTGAATGTTTCATTTTATTTTTAGTTTATTGTTGATTTTAAGTTAACAAATTTAGTTTCGTAAAACTCTTATAAGTTAAAAAAAAAAAAAATTGGTCGTGTGCTTTGATTTAAATGCCCGAAATTCGTCCCAATCATTGTGAAACACGTATACGACCCTGCTCACAAGCCAAACTAGAAGAAATTTAAGCCACACAGTTTTGATAAGAGGAATCTTGGCACAATCATGAAACTGGAAAGCAAGATGAATCTTTATGGTCCTTACCATTGGCGGACCTGGGGGTCCTGGGGGAAAGTCCCCCAACTTTTGAATTTTTTTTTTTTCTATATATAAATTCATGTTTGGTATAGATTGAAATCTAAATTTTAATTTAAATCAAAGTTAACAATTAATTTCAATAACATATTTTACGAAAATCATAACTGTTTAACTTTTATTAAAATTTACTAAAAATTTGATTTTAATCCCTACCAAACAGGGGCGAAATCACAATAAATTTAAATTTTGATAACATGCTAATTTTAAAAATTCTGCGATGATCGTACGCTAATCGAATTTACAAATTGTTTATGTTACCTCAAATCTTATTTCGAGAACTAATTTTCAAAATCTTACGTCTGAAAAAGTCATATTCCATGTAAATTTTAGGATGTAATTACATAGGATATGATTTTTTTGGACTTAAATTTTCGATTGTAAAATTTCTCCCAACTTTTTTGCAAGTTCAATTGTGCCCCGTAACTTTAAAGTTCTGCGTCCGCCTTCCTTATGACGTAATATTCTCAAATCACTCCCTCTAGTTAAAATCCAAATACAATGGACAAAGCAAACTTTAATGAAACACAATCATGTCATCTACATCATCGCCAATGATGAGATGAGAAACACAATGTGGCTGCCTTCTTTTCCAATTTTTAAAATAAATCAATCAATCTAGTATTATCTAAAATAGATTGTGTATTTAAGGACAAAAATAGGTTGAAATTATGAGTTCACAAATGGTTCTATAATTACAAAGATCGGTTCGGTTCAAGGTTTGGTACGCTTCTTTACGAAATTCAGTTGAACCAAACCGTGTGCATCCGTAATTACCTTTTATCTAGACCATAGATATATTATGTTTTTGGAAATATGTGGAAAAAGAAAATTACTGAAAATGAAATCTTGTAATATAATATTAAAGATTATTATAAACTCGAAATAATATAAAGAAAAATAAAAAAACCACTTGATATCATCACCGTTCGATCATGTCGGATTCATGACCTAACGATTCTGGTCTATTGCAGCTCCTCAACCGCAGCATTCCATATAGCTTCCGAAACTCCTTAGGCACGGTGCCCTTCCAGGCGGCGCCACCACCACCATCCTCTGTCGCTGATGAAGGCGCTGGAGATGACTCTGCACTATCCCTTAACCGCATTGCCGCCTTTCCGCCGCCACCATTAGCTTGCAACGCCGTGATTACTGACTTCAAAGCCCGGCTGGGAGAGCTGCGATTCACCAGCATCAACTCCCCGATCTCCGCCGGGCTCATGGTAGCGCCGCCCTGAAGAATCTCCTCCACTTGTTGGAACAATTTATGCTCCTTGACCCCTAAATAATTGCTGGCCAATCCTTTGAATGAATTGAAATCACAAAGAGGAAAATAAATATGAACATCAATCCTCCCAGGCCTCAACATATCAAAATCAATCCCTTCTTTACTGTTCATCGTAAAAATCATAATCCTCTCATCGCAACAACTCGAACACAAAATCCCATCCATGAAATTCAACAGCCCAGATGAAGAAATCCCGGTTCTCGATTTCTCTGAAATGTAACAATCCAAATCTTCGACAACAATCAAAGATTTACACTTCGTTTGCAATAGTAGCAAGTTAAGATTATCATCATCTTCAATTTGTGATAAATCGAAGTTATAAACATCATACGAGAGAAAATTTGCTATGGCTGCAATGAAACTGGATTTTCCGGTGCCCGACGGGCCGTAAAGAAGATAGCTCCGCCGCCAAACACGGCCGAGCTTGTGATAATACTGCTTCGACTTAACAAAATTTTCCAAATCGGATTTAATCTTGTTTTTCAAATCCAGGTGAACAACAATCGTGTCGAAAATTGAAGGATGATTGAATTGAATAGATCTCCATTTCCCATTACTGTTCATGTGCAGCTTCAATTTCTTCCCCCTCTGTTCAATATCATTAGAAATTGTATGAATATGTTGAAGATAAGGCTTCAAAATTCTCCTCTTATCCTTTTTCCTAATCTTCAACACAAAACTTCGATCAATTCTCACCCACATAACTCGAGCTCCGAGAAAAGTGTCCCGGATTATCTGATCATCCTCCAGTGCCAAAACAATGTCGTTCGACTCCTCACTGGAGAACAAGTTCGTATAATCGGAATCTTCAACTGAAGCCAATGAATTTACATATAGCTGAACTTTCCGGTATAGCTGATTTTCTTGGCCGCTTTCATTCAACTCCGGGACCCTAAATTGCTGATGAACATGCATTTGATCATCAATCCGTGCAACCCACTTTCTCAAAACATAAATTAAAGCAGTTCGATGCAACAATAATCGAACAAGAAATAATAAGCATATAATCAAGAAAATTATCAAGAACAAATTAACAACAAACATGGGCATAAACAAAAGAAATTTCACTGATTTTTTTTTGGGTTTTGAATGGAGAAGGAAAGTATGAAGTAGAGGTTAAGGGTTTGAGGAAATTATAATCAGATTGTTCTTTTTAAAATTTTTGTTGTGGAGATTGGCCTACTATGAATTAATTCTATGTCACTCTCATTCCACTCATTTCTATAACTTTCCAGCCAGAAACTTAAATACGTATACTGACACAGACAGATATATATCTATATATATATATATATATTTATGTGTGTGTGTGTGTGTGTGTAGTTTTATAGGTATGGATATGAGTTGGTAAACTATGGCGTGAATGGGGTAGGTTTCTTGTTGAAGACAAATTATCTGCAATGTCAAACTGTTAGTTATATTGTGAACGCAGTTTATACATTTTCTCACTTTTTTTAAATCACATTTTTATTTTTCATTTTGTTCTAGTTAGCGCATATTGGTTTATGATGATGGTTTCTTTCTAATTTTAGCGGGATCCATACTTCTATTTTAACGGGACCAAACACATTCACGTTCTAATCCGCGAGATGATTAACGTGATATATTTATTTATCAAAAATCATTTAGAATTCAATGAAATATTTGATGTCAAAGTAAACCACTTGAAATTATAAACTAGAGAAAATTTTGATTTATTGAAAATTGTCAAACACTTATCTCACGTTGAAAAGTTAGGAAACTTTGGTGTAATTTATACAGTGGAAGTTTGGGAATTGGGTTCGACCCCAATGAGTACCAATAGTTTTTGAAATGGGAGAAACATATATCATATTAGGTTCGATCCTAATCCTACACGCACGCCTGTACATCGTTGACGTCCGTATGTCCAATCGACTCGGCTTAGCACGAGCACGTGTTTGTGTCATGTTCGCTTCAGGTGCAGATGTGTCATTGTACCACATTAACTTTTTGAACAAAATTTATTTAAATTTTGGGTCAAATTGTAATTAATCAAATTCTTAAGTACTTATTGAAATTAATTTTGATTGTCTTATTTCGGGTAATTTTTTTGGCCTGGATTGGCGTAACAGACGTTGGATAACCGACGTAATGGACGTCCATTAAACGACGTAACAAATTTCTGTTAACCGACTTAACAGACGCAATGTTTTATACTGAACAATGTTGTCTATTCGAGTTTTGAGGCGTTTGAACAACGACGACTATTCTAAAAAGGTTTAAAGGATGCTTGAATGGTCACGACAAATCTATAAATAGCCTGCCCTACTCTCTGAATAATTACACCATTTTCATTGCAAACATTCTTTGCTTTGAATCTCATTTTCTATATATCGTTCACTTCATTAAGTTCGTTGAAACTCCTGCAAATTGTTGTACTACTTTCGTAGGAGATTAAATTCGTTTTATCATGAGAAACGATTGTTGAATGCATTTAGCACTTTTGAAGGCAGCAAATTCGTTTTAAAGAAATATCGTGAAATCGATGGGCTCGAATTAACATTCTGATCCCGTTGATCATCTCGTTACGCTATGCAAGTTACAATATGGTAATTTTGTCGATGTAATATATTCAAATTGTTCGAAGGGGGATTTATACTCCAGAAAAAACAACAATCTTAAAACGAATTTGATTTTATTCTAGTTTATTCCGTTTTTACCACTTCTTACTATTTTACATTCTGGTTATGTTTCGGAATGGCAACTTCTGGTACTACAGTTCCCAATACGGCCGGAGAAATTCAGAGAAATTTAATGGATCAGATTTTAAGTGTTGGCAACAGAAATTTTTTTATCTAACGACATTAAGTTTGGCAAAATTTCTCAAAGAAGATGCATCTTCATACATCGAGGAAGAAAGTGATGTAAAATTGGCTACAATTGATGCATGGAAGCATCTAATATCTATGCAGAAATTATGTATCCAACGGACTGGACAATACATTATATAATGTGTACTGCAATGCGAAATCTGCGAAAGAATTGTAACAATCTTTGGACACCAAGTACAAAATCGAAGATGTAGGCATGAAAAAATTCATTGTCGGTCGTCTTTGGATTACAAAATGGTTGATAGCAAGACTGTCATATCCCAAGTTCAAGAACTTCAATTTATACTTAGTGGTATCCATGCCGAAGGAATGAAACTAAGTGAATCATTCAGGTTGCTGCACTGATCGAGAAATTTCCGTCTTCTTGGAAGGATTTCAAGAATTATCTAATGCATAAGCATAAGGAAATGAAACTTGAAGATATCATTATTCGTCTGAGAATAGAAAAAGACAATCGCAAATTTGAAAAGGGGAGTGATGCATCTCATTCGATGGAAACAAAAGGCAACATTGTTGAAGGAGGTTTTAAGACTACCAAAAAGAAGAAGCACAATGGCGAAAAGCAAATTGGTTCTTAAAAAACTCCTAAAAAATTTAAAGGCAACTATTACAATTGCGGCAAAAAAGGACATCGGTCCAAAGATTGTAAGAAGCCAAAGAATGTCAAAAGAAAAATTCCTTAGGCCAATGTAACAGAACATGACAACTTTTCTGATAAGGTGCAAGACATAAATCTTTCTGCGGCCATTTTTGAATACAACTTAGTTGGGAACACTAAAGAATGGTGGGTAGACACTGGAGCAACTCGTCACATATGCTCAAACAGTTGGATGTTCTCTACCTACAAAGCAATGGATCCTGATGAACAACTCTACATGGAAAACTCTTTATCTTCCAAAGTTGAGTTGAAGGAAATGGAAAGATTGTGATAAAAATGACAAGTGAAATGGAGCTCAATTTGAATGAAGTTCTTCAAGTGCCCAATATTCAAAATAATTTAGTATCTGGTTCCTGTTAAGCAACAACAAGTTTAAGTTAGTATTTGTTTCGGACAAACTTCTACTTACAAAGAATGATATGTTTATAGAAAATGGCTGAATGATGTGCTCTTTAAGTTGAATGTAATGATTGTTGTACCTCCTATTATGAATAAAATTACATCTTCTAATACTTTGCGTAGACTAATCAAATTAGATTTATTACCAAAGAGGGATTTAGATCATAGTCACAGATGCGATATATGTATAGAAGCCAAAATGACTCGTTTACCCTTTCGTTTTGTTGAAAAGAGTATCAAACCCCTAGATTTAATTCACAGTGATATATGTGATTTAAAGTTTGTTCAAACTAGAGGTGGTAAAAAGTACTTAATCACTTTTACCGATGATTCCATTTGATATTACTATGTGTATTTACTCAAAAGCAAAGATGAATTAATTGAAATGTTTAAACATTATAAGTTAGATGTTCAAAATCAACTTAACAAAAAAAATTAAGACAATAAGAAGTGATAGAGACGGTGAATATGATTTTTCGTTTGAATAATTCTGTCCGGAACATGGAATTATTCATTAAACTAGCGCGCCTTATTCTCTTCAATCTAATGACATTACTAAACGTAAAAATAGAACATTGTAGAAGATGATCAATGCTATATTGATAAGTTCGGGATTATCACTGAACTTGTGGGGGAAGCTTAACTTTCTGACAATTATATTCTTAGCAAATTACCATATCGAAAAATGCATAAAATACCTTATGAATTATGAAAATGTGACAAACCTAATAAAAAATACTTGAAGATATGGGAATTTTTGGCTAAGGTAGTGATTCATAAACCTAAAATGGTTAAGATATGAACAATTGGGTGTATATTAAGTGGTTAGGCCTACCATAGTAGTGCGTACAGATTTATTGTACATAAGTCTGAAATATCCAACATGCATGTTAATACGATGATTGAATCGAGGAATGCTACATTTTTCGAAAATATTTTTTCTTATAGCATACAAATTGAATCAAATTCACCGAAGAAATCTTGTGAAAATGAAGAGGTTGTAGATCAAGAATCTATAAATGAAGAAAAACCTAAACGCAGTAAGAGGACTAGGACGATAACATCCTATAGGCTTGATTTTCTAACATATATTGTTAGAAAATGAATCTTAAAGTTATAAAGAGAATATATTATCAACCAAAGCTTCATATTGGACAGAAGCTGTTCATAGTGAAATTGAATCCATATTACAAAATCATACATGAGAATTATTAAACCATCCTCCTGACAATTAGCTATTAGGGTGTAAATTAATTTTCAAAAAGAAAATGAAAGCAGATAGATCAATTGACATATATAAAGCTAGACTTGTCGCTAAAGACTACAAGAAAAAAAGAAGGTCTTGATTATTTCGATACATATTCACCTGTAACAAAAATTACTTCCATATGTATGCATATTAGCAGTATTTTATGATTTGGATATACATTAAATGAACATTAAAACGACTTTTTTTGAATGGTGAATTAAATGAAAAAATTTATATGGAGCAACTTGGAGGATTTGTGGCCTCAGGACAAGAAAAGAAAATGTGTCGACTGTTTAAATCACTTGACGGATTAAAGCAGGCTCCTAAGAAATGGCATGAAAAACTTGATACAGTAATGATGTCAAATTGTTTCAAAATTAATGAGTGTGACAAATGTGTGTACGTCAAAATCACTCAAAATGGATATGTCATGGTACGTTGCTGATTATGGATAACAATGATACCATAATTCAAACTACTAAAATGATGTTAACAAGTAAGCTTGAAATGAAAGATTTGGGAATAGCCGATGTTATTTTAGAAATTAAAATTTCTAGAACATCCAATGGTCTCATATTGTCTCAATAACATTATATTGAGANAACTACTAAAATGATGTTAACAAGTAAGCTTGAAATGAAAGATTTGGGAATAGCCGATGTTATTTTAGAAATTAAAATTTCTAGAACATCCAATGGTCTCATATTGTCTCAATAACATTATATTGAGAAAATTATTGATAAGTTCAAGAAATATGATATAAATCCCATGAAAACACCAATGGATACCAGTATGCATTTCATTTCTAACACTAGTGATAATAAGTTCAATTGGAATATTCTTGTATTATTAATAGTGTAATGTATATCATGAATTTCACTCGACCTGATATTGCTTATTCTATTAGTAGGCTAAGTTGATATACGAGTAACCAAAGCACTTGAGGGCAATTGTTAGAGTTTTAGGGTAAATACAAATTGGATATCAGATACTAAAGATATCAAGTCGACAAATAGATATGTCTTTACACTTGGAGGTGCTGCAGTATCGTGGAAATTTTCAAAACAGACATGTATAGCTAGATCAACGATGGAATCTGAATTCATTACGTTAGATAAAGCTAGGGAAAAAACCGAATGGTTACAAATTTTTTTAGACGATATTTCAAGTTAGAATCTATTACGTAGTCAATCGGCAATTAGAAGGGCACGAAATGCTATGTAAAACCGTAAATCTCGATATATATGTCGTAGACACAATACCGTTAGACAATTGCTCTCTACTAGTATTATCTCCATAGATTATGTTAAATCAAAAGAGAAAATTATTAAATTCACCAATGACCACCCAACTGTATACTTAGTGTCACCATGACCATTCAATTTGATTTTATTTCATCATGGTCATTCAATTTTATATTTAGCATTACCATGGCCACCCAATTTGATTTTCTTTCACCACGATTATCCAATTTTATACTTATTGTCGTCATGACCATCCAATTTCATATAACGTTTCATCATGATTACCTAACTTTTTTTAAATTCTTTTCACTAATTTTAAAAGTGATAAATTGATAACTTTGTAATATATATATATATAAGATAAATTTTAAAAAAATAAGTTTTTTTTTTTAAATAAGTTTTATTTTACCCCTTTTAAAATTAATAAGAAGGGTGAAAAGAAGTTGGGTGACCATTGTGAAATGTTATATGAAATTGGACTGTCATGGTAAAATAAAATCAAATTGAGTGACCGTTGTGATACTAAGTATAAAATTCAGAGGCTATGGTGTAACAAAATCAAATTCAGAGGTCATGGTGACACTAAATCTAAAGTTGGAT
>CAIGRP010017800.1:0-85252 GCA_903798385.1 Fraxinus cuspidata
ATCTGCAAATCTTGACTGCGCTGCATGGAACCTTACCCTACCCCTACTCTACTGGTAGACTCTACATATACATTAAGAGAGGTGTAGTTCTACTTCTACACCTTATATACTTTCTCCTACACACACACACACACACACAGGTAGATAGTTTTCCTGTATGTATATACAACCCTCACCATATTCTGCTTGAGATGCCAAAATCGATTTTAACGAGTCCACATGTTCCAAATGCGAAAATTGATCTTAAATTTATTAATACTAATATACAACATGTGTGTTGCACGCTATTTTTAACTACGTTGCTAGATATATTTCACATTTTGTTCGTTGATTTTAGTAGAATTTCAATGGCTAGAATGTATTAAAATTTCTTCGGATTTTCGACTGAAGAAAATTGACCTTCATCTCTATCCTTCGAAGATATAAATTCATTTGTTTTCTTCTTTATCTATAATAACAAATTATTGATAAAACTCTTATCTTCATCTACAGTAGATTAGTAGAGTACTTGTTAGGATCCTATTGAAACTAAAGTCCTTAAAACATTACATCCTTTGCAAGTTCTATACTCGAGTTATTTTTTATCAAGATATCGAATTCCAATTCAAGTTTTTTCAAATAACATGACCTGTAATTTCAATTTTACATATTCAACCTGCAAGTTAGATCCTTAAAATCCATGAGCCACTATGAGGAATTAATTTCTTGTGCTAATTGTCTTCCTCTTCACGTTAGGTTAGTATTCAAAAAGCTACTTGATGTAGTTAATTAAGATGACTTCCTTCTTCCCACTAATCCAATTGCTAAATGCAGAAGGTCGAGCAATTTTTAATAATTGGTCTACCTCTAAAATTACGTGTTATAGCTTATGCATAAACACACCAAGAAGGAGATGTAGTTGTGCAATTGGAAGTTTCGTAGATATTTCTTTTTCTTTTCTAAACCTTTTGAAGTAAATTGCAATGCACTTTTGTTATAGCAGTTTCCAAGCAACCAAGCTTTACAATGAAGAAAAATGGACCAATTAATATAGAAGAGAGTGAAGAAACGCGGACCATAGAGAGGGCCGTCATGAGGCGATTCCGAGGGTTATTCATCTCATGGAAATCAAGAATCTAAAAATAACCTAGAAGAAGAGACGCCTAAAAATTTAGAAATTAAAAAAATCATTTTCATATATTTATTTTGACTTCTTTGGGAAAAAAAACCCATTATACATTATATTATGTAAAAGAAAAACCTCAACATATAATATCTATAATATATTAAATATCACATTAAGCAAGAATCATTTTTTGGACGATTATTACCCTCTTACAATTCAATTATTTCAGTAAGGTAAACTTTAATAAACACTACACAATCATTGTTAATGCATTTATTCCATATTATTAATTCTCAATTAATAAACATTAACATTAACATTAACATTCACATTCATTTAATTAATATTAAATAGAATTTCATAATCACATTCACGTCCATTTGATGTTCCAGTTAATTAATATTCACGTTCATTTAATTAATATTAATTAGAGTTTCACATTCGAAAACGCACTTCATTATTTACGTCAATGTATGCTAATTAATATCAAGTTTCATTCAATTGAAAATTAAATTATATTTGTTTAGTATACATGATTTAACATTCATATATTACTTGGTATTAATTCTAAACTAATTGACATTCAATTAATTCATGTATCGTAGTTGCCATTCATCTTTATTTATACATTTACTTGTAATTTTAATATTCGTATTCAAGTATGCATTTCACTATTTACATGCATACATAATAATTAATATTTATTTTCAGAGGCTTACATTTTTTCTCATATTTAGATCAATATGATAAATTGATTATCAAATATTACTTTCATAGCACTTATAAAATATTTCAGAATGACGTACAATGCACGTTTAAATGGCTGCAACATGGAAACAAGAAGAGGAAGAGGCAAACATATTTTCAAAATACATTTTTCTCTTTTTTTCAATTAACATTTTTAGTAAAATAATATTTCACGCAAATTCAAATCTTTTCTTTATTTTTTAACCAAACATTTCCCATCAACCTACTATTTCAAAACACAATTTTTAGACAAAATGGGACTCATAGTTCCTAAATATCTCCTAATAAATTTATCGTTTGGTGAAACCCTTTTTTCATGGTACTTTTTTCTTTTTTCGAAAGTTGCTCTTTATGTGGAGCATTAATAAGGATAATGGGGGAAGTGAATGTTTTGTCATCTATACTCATTTTTATATATAGTACATAAAGTAATCTTAAAATTGATATGTTAAGATATTTTTGGTTGCTAGTGTATCCGCCATCACTTCGTATGCAAGTTAGTGAACCAGTTTAAGATGAATTCTATCGTTCAATAGGATGAAAATTGATATCCTGGCCAACAAAATGTACAATCTATACTTAGAGATGGTAAGACATCTCGATTAATTTACTACATTTTTTGTATTAGATTTAAAATAGGCATCTTAAATATTTCACAAGATATAAAATGTCGACCAGTTCATACTATCGTCAAGTGAATTTCTAACCAAACTTAACCTAAGAAAATTTGGCAAATAGTGGCAGAAGCCACTCGTAGCCAGATGATATTATTCCATGTTTGGAATTGTTACATATCAGTCTTTTAAGGTTCATCCTTCTATTTCTTACTACAATTAATCCTAGTTGAAACCAATGGTAATCCCATCAAGGACCATCTACTTGCGAGAAAATTAATATAAATTGATCAAAAATGTATGTTAGTTTGCACGGAAAGTTTTAAAATGCAAGAATTTTATTTCGATGGCATTTAGAAACTTTAAGAAACCTTTGAAAGCTCAAATATATTTCCTATTTTTTTTTTTTTCATTGATCAATTGGTATTAGAATTTAATTTAAGTCACTAACAAGGAAAGAGATGAAGGGTTTGAATCGTGGGCCTTGGGGACACGACATAAATTCATAAAGGGTAAGATGGACTCAAGTTCTCCCAAAACGAATTATACATATGATATAACAATTTAGACACTAGTCTCGGATCGTTACAACTGTGTTGCCTTGCATGAATGCAAGAACTTTTGTGAACGGCATGGATTTACAAAAGAATATGTTTGTCAACTACAGAAGCTAACAATTGTTTACACCTAAAATTAACACCTCAACAAATTGTTTTGATCATTTGATGTTGTAATGTCAGTAGACAAGCTGTAATATTGATTTAAATTGTCAATTAGAGGACCCATTTTGGTGATTTATGTCGAAAATCTGAAACGGGAATAATGGTCCATAGTTATACTTAGAATTCATTTGACAAAACATTCACTTTAATGAAAAAATGATTTATGTCAAAAATCTGAAACGGGAATAATGGTCCATAGTTATACTTAGAATTCATTTGACAAAACATTCACTTTAATGAAAAAATAATTTATGTCGAAAATCTGAAACGGGAATAATGATCCATAGTTATACTTAGAATTTATTTGATACTGCTTCTGTTTTTACTTATATTTTTTATGGAAGAGCTTCATTAGAAAATTATCTTAGTCTAGATATTTTAAAAATTCTTTACTAGACAAAGTACTTTCAAAAAATTATTCGAACATGATTAAAATTAAACAGTTTTTTTTAATACAGAATGAGCTTTAGGATTTCAAAAGTCGTGTCAAGATGTCTTTAAAGTACCGATGAAGAGTCTAACAATGTTGGAAATTTTACCGCTATTACCAATGGAGGAAGCCTTGTTACTTAGGATATGCTACACATACAAGGGTTTGTCATGCATTTTGACAGAAGGTTAGGTGGCAGCACTGTATTGGTCTGTTTAAATTTTTTTTTTGTCCAACGTCCAATGCATCGTTGCCATTAATTTACATTCAAATAATTTCTTAATGACTTCTAAAAACCTAATCTTTTGTATTAATTTACATTCAAATAATTTCTTTAATTTTTTCTAATTAAACAACCATTATTAGATATATGATAAATTTATCTTCCAAGAGAAATAGTTATAGTTAAATAAGGTTCAATAGAGATGGTACTACTTCGAAGATTTCGTGGATAAAAAAATTAAAAGGTCGAAAAATACGGAGGAGGATTGATTCTAGTAATTTGAAGCAATCATAACTACAAAAATTATTATGGCTTGAGTAATTAGGATGTGCGCCATTTATCAATGTCAATTGGTCAAGAAGAAAATGATATTTTTGTATATAATCCTCATTGCTCTTGCTTCAAAAACAAAACAAAATTTACAAAATTAATATAGTGTTATCTCTAGTCACATTCATGTAAGGTCCCGGTACACTAGCACATCCATACTGTCTGCATGTAAATGCCGTACCCCTGCGCTATATTAAACGCCAAAAGGAAAAAAACAAACAAATTAGTTAATAAACTAATATCTATTTCTTTTCTAATGACAAAACATAATTAAAGTTTGAAATTCTTGAACTTAACTGTTAATTTTCCTCATATTAAACTTGTCCTTCTATATATTCACCTACATATTGAGAAACTTCGTTTTCTTGAAAAACTACCATATAATTCTTAAAGAATAATGCTATTTGCCGCTAGTTTAAATGGAAGAATATGATAATTCCAATGGAATGAGTTTCATATTCTTACATTCTATTAGACTAAATTTGACTTATTGCGTTCTTTTACATATACTAATGTTCAAGCAATGTTGATGCTAAGTCCCTGTTTTACTCTATTTATTTCGAAACTCTTCATTTATCATTCTCAATTTTAACTATATATTCATACAATAAGTAAATTCAAATTTTTTCCATACTTTTTAGCTGCACATTCCAAAAAAAAAAATCATTATTAATCAAAACGTCTTTCTCCCCCCAGTTTCTCTTTACAATAACCATCGATCAAAGGATAAATGAAATTACTTTTTTCTCAAATGACCATGAAGTCATGAAAATCCAACAGGGGTCTCTTAAAAGGACTGGTGACCTCTTAGAAATGCAAACAACAATATTTTAGTCTCAATCAATTAATGTGAAATAAGCCTGGAATCATGAAATCAAGCATCTTCATTTTAAATTCTCATTTACCATGTTCTTGTTTGGGAGAAATTATAAAGAGATAACAATGAAAAGGGGTGATGGAAAATATAGAAATAATAAGTGCATAATATATGTAAATGTGCAGTTAAAATTAATCTTTGACCTTAATAACTAATTATAATCTCACTAAAATAGTCTTTAAATAGAGCCCATGTTTGTGCACCATTCATTAAATTTATTTTTCCAAATTCATTTTCAAATACATATTTTTTTAATAAAATAATTTAATCTGTAAATCCAAAAAAATTCCTATTTTTTTATCTCGAATTTTCAATATATATATAGTTTGTTAAATACTCGCAATTTTGAGTCGGACAGTAGCTAGTCCCACCATACGAGAGAAAATTTGAATGAACCAATTGGACCATTGGATATGGCCATCCAGTACAAAGAAAAAATTGTCATCCGCAATAAAAGATTTGGATTCAGTAAATACTGTATTTATGTTCAACCTTTATGTCTCCATTCTGGAAGTACAAACCTGTCAAGATGTCTAAACCCATTCTATAATTATTAATTTTCTTTTTTCATTTTTCTTTTCTTGGGTATAAATTAGTAAAAATCAAATTCAAACTTTAGACTGCAACATGCTACCAATAGACTCACGGTACTGTGTGGTCTTGCAATCTAACAAGTAATCCAACATTTCTAAAATACTCTCTATTTTTAAAAAATGTATTTCATAATTTAGAAATCATTTATAAATTTAGAGAATAAAAATTTGTAAATGCTCTTTATATTTAACACTCAATTTTACTACTCCAAAAAAATATTTATTATTTTTTTGTCTTTTATTTTTTCTAGCTTCCCCAAATTATTATATTATTTTTCTCATTTGAAAATTGGAATATTTTGAATACATTTAATTATAGAGAGTGAGTTGACTCACTCTCTAAACTCCTATTTAGTGGGCATTAAAATTAGATTATTAATGAATTTTGATTTTAAAAAAATGATGAAATGTGTGGTTGAAAATATGTGAGTCTCATAAAATGTGTAGTTAAAATTAGTTGTTGACCTTAACTTATATATTAAAATCTAAATTTTAATTTCTATAAAACAAGGTCTTAATTAAAATATTAATTTAAAAAGTCTCTTGAAACATAATTTTAAGGGTCGATTCTTAAAATAGTGAGCCATTTACGTTTAAAAGGTTTTTTGAAGATGCTTTTAGGAGTATTAGGTACTCTTAGAAATAAAGGAAAATGATAGAGAATAGAGAAATGAGTTTTAAATTAAATTTTTTTTTCCTTTTTCTTTCAATTTATTTCACTAATGAGCTTTTTCTTTTCCCTATAAAACAGAAAAATTGATTTTCGCGTAAATTTCTATATTCGATAAGTTTTGGATGATCCCATTAATTACTGGGATGGACAAATTCGTAGTTGAATAATGCTACTTTTATATAATGGTGTTACATAATGATGATGCATTAAAAGAATAGTGGAAAAGTTTTTTTTTTTTAGTTGGTTGAAGAAATTCTGACCATTCAAATTTTACCGCATAATGTATATGTAAACAATTATGTACACGTAATACAACATTTCATAGTTCGGTAATTTTAATATACAGTAATCATGATCTATCATTCAACCATGACCACGTATAATATCATTATTTTTTCCATAATTTAGTGTCACTTCTTTTAATGAAGTCTTAAAGTAAATAAATGATGATGATTTTGAATGTTACCAAAACAAAGTCCAAACATTCCACCATGACTAGAAGTAGATTTCGAGGACCAGCAATATTGGTGGTGGTGGTTGTTTTCTCTTGTACTAGTTTCTTTTTTGGATTTCTTTCTTTTTATTCAGTTTAATAAATATTCCACTATGTTGATTTGATTTTTAAAAAAATATATAATATGTTCACTTCTATTTATACTTTTATATACGTATATAATGATTGTTTGTCAAACTCCAATTTTAATTACACATTTGATTAAATCAAAATGTTTTATCTTTATTTCTTCTGCATTCATCAAATTAAATCAAAATTTACTTGTGTTTACCAAAAGCCTTGTCAAACAGAACTTGGTTGGATTGAGCAGCTAATATTTTATTAGTGGCATGAGTGGAAAGAAAGGCGGTGGATTCACCACACAAGGCGGTACCTTCATCTGTTACCACACATGCAGAAACACAGAGACATTGAGATCCAACAAATTAAGTTGCTGCTGCTGCTGCTGCTATAAAAATGGACCACAACACACAGTGTAACGGAGTCCAGAGAAACAGTATACTTTAAAGGCAGTTTTTTGAATGAAGAAACCCGTTTTTTCAGCATTCAACCTTGGATGTGATAGTTTTCAATTGTTTTTCAAAAAGTGAAACCCATTAGGGTTTCTTTTTGGAAGATCTCTCTCTCTCTCTCTCTCTCTAGATTTCTCACACTTGTTCTAATTAAATGAAAAAAAGGAGACAAAACGCTCCACGAGCATGGCGCAGTGGCAAAGCATGAGGGTTCTATACGGAGTATCGAAAGTTCGAATTCCCGCGGCAACTGAAATGCAATATTTAAATATCCATGTTGGATAACAGAGGTCCTAAGGAAAGAACCGTTAAATGTCTGGCCTAAGTGTGTATAAGCTGTGACCGTATCAGGATTAATCCAAGTATCAAACCTGAAGGAAGACCGTCACTTCTCAGAATTAGTTAGGCAGAGTTTGAACACCTGAGTTATCAAAAAAAATAAAAAAAGAGAGACAAAACGAAACGAAAAAAGTGGTGAATTGATTTGTCGATTATATATATTGAAAATAATGTAAGGACAAGAACATACATAAATAAAAATGGAAGATATATCTGTTGTCTGCTCTCACGGACAACTACGTATCTCTGTATCTGTATGTGTGTCCGAGAGAGAGAGAAGAGCCTGAGGGGTCAAATCACACAAATTGCAAGCTTTATTGCTTTTGTTCTAATCTGCCTTCTGTATATCTTACATTATTTTGTAAACTTTTTTCATCTACACATAGATTTTTTCTGCATTCTTGTTTCCTTTAGAAATTAATGGAACGTGAAAAAATAAGATCAAAATAATATGGGTTTAGATATGAAAAGATGCTGTGCAATTTGAATTCGGTGCTGGAGGCAGCAATTGTAAGTGATGCTTTTCATAGGGATTTTGGAGAAATGCTTTTAGATATATTAATGAAAACAACGAGGAAGTTATGGACTTTATGGTAATAATTTTATACAATCTCCTTCAAATAGTGAATTTGAAAGCGATCACAAGAAGTCGGAGAGGCACTGGCTCTGTATGGTGACAAAAAGTATGACTTAGTGCAAGAAATATAGTTTCTTTATTTTTTTTATTGTACACTCCATCTCGAGATTGATAAGATTACTTTCATTCAACTATATTTCATTTTGTTAATAATAAAAAAATGATATGATAAAAACTTTTCAAGTATATTTTCCTTAGTTATGTCAACCTTTTTGTATACATGGAATAAGCATATCCCATCCTCAGCTTGATTAAGGGAGTTCTTTATTTATTTATTTATTTATTTCAGCAGTAAGTTTCCAAGATAAAATTGCAAACAAATTTTATAAAAACCGATTAGTTTAATCACTGCATAAATTGGGCACAATAATAAGTTAACCCGTTGACTCGTAAAAGAATGTAATATCAACCTAATATGTAACGAAATATAAATTCTCTATCCACGCCCTCTGATTAACTTATAATTGTTTTTAGATATTTAACAAGTGCATGATCATCAATCTACAATGTCGACCCTGAAAAATTCGAGTTGTAAGGTTATTTAGAAAGTTATTCATTTCTTCTTTCAGTAACTAAAATTTAGAGTCAATTCAAACATTAGGCGATTTAGACGGTAGGTAAAATCTCTCAATTCATGGAAGGACTTCAAAATTTGGAAATTACTTTTATTTTTCCTTTTGTTTGTCTTTTTAATAATTAATGTTGAAAAAATGAAACAAGACATAGCCCAAAACAACATTCAAGATGTTTCTTCTTCTTCTTCATCGTTTTCTTCTTCTTCTTCTTCACTAAGTCGGTATACACGTTGATGAAGGTGCATTGATGACCACCCAAAGTATCGGTGTCAGTAACTCCCTTTGAATCAAATATATTTTCATTCCAATTAAAAACATCAACAATCATATCGTTGACGATCAGCAATAAAAATTTTCGTCATCATTTGCTCCATTAATCATCATTTTATTATTTTTTCTAAAAAATATCTCTTTTGACGCCTTTGTCTAAAGCTCCAAACTATTTGAGCCATCTCTACTTAAACCTTGTCCTTTTTCCTTAATCAGCTTGATTGAAAACACATATTTCCTCAATCTCCCAAAACACAAAGGGAAAAAAAAAAGTTCAGATGAATCTAAATAAAATAAAAGGATGATGGGTTTGGAATCTGATGAAGGAGCTAGAGCACTTGACTTGGAATACAAAATTAATAATAGTAAGTACAGAGGATAGGTGCCCGCCATTCAAGGCTTTATTAACCCTACCCTAAGGTTACCATTAGGAAATTGGGAACAGTGAAAAATAAATAAAAAAGGCTTACACCCCCTCTTAACTATGAAATGAATGTAACAAAGCTAATCGCCCCATGCACACGTCCTTTTCTCACTACTCTCCCCTCATCTGCCGCCACCCCACCCCCACCCTTCTTTCCAACTCACACACAAATCATCGGGAATGGCAACCATACATTTCCTCATACCCCCTCCCCCCCCCCCCCCCCAGGTCCCAGTGTCTGTATATACATAGAAATGTACATCAACAAGTTGTAGACCTTTCTATACATGTATATAAACATGAATACTAAGAATTAGCAGCTGTGTGGGCACCTCCAATTCTCTCTCTTTCACTCTTCCTCGACTTGTTATCTTTGATATCTAAAAAAATACATTCCGAAAATCAAATTTAAGGTGGTTAATCTGTCAATCTCACCCATATATAAATACCTCGATCAGTCAGTCTAAATCAATCAAATCAGACACAGGGAATCGTCAACAAAGAGAAAGTTCAAAGAAAAAATATGTCTTCTTCATCTGCTTTTACACCGGACCACCACCACCTCTCTCCTTCGGAGCAGCTATGTTACGTCCATTGCAACTTTTGTGACACTGTCCTCGCGGTATATCACTTGTCATCCTCTGTCTATGATCAATTATCACTGTCTTTTCACCCTTCTATTCGTTGTTTATGTCAAGTTCTACCAACCCTTTTTCTCAATATTCTTATAAATGGTTTTTTTTGTGATCTATGAAAGAGATTTTAGCTTATATTTGTGCTCTGCTTAATTAATTAGGTGAGTGTTCCTTGCACGATTTTGTTCAAGACTGTGACAGTGCGATGCGGCCATTGCACCAACCTTTTGTCTGTGAACATGCGTGGTCTGCTTCTTCCCCCATCAAATCAGCTTCATTTTGGACACTCGTTCTTCTCTCCTCAGAATCTTCTGGTATATGATCTGAAATTGTTAAGTTTTCCATATCATAGTGTACTTCAAATTTTTAAGCTTCGTAATTTTTGAACTTTTACAGATTCAAGGTTTAAATTTTGCATAGCTCTTTAATGTCCTAAATTAATCATAACCATTCTATCTTGGAAAATCAAGATAGGTATTGTTAAATATTCACTTTTATGTATTTTGCAACAATTTGATAAGTTCATTTTTAGGAGGAGATTCGGAACTCGCCATCCAACGTGTTGATCAATCAGCCCAATCCGAACGAGTCTCTGAATCCAGTTCGAGGAATAGATGAGCTTCCAAAGCCTCCAGTTGTTAACAGACGTGAGATATGAATACTAATTTTACTTACCCCCCTAATTAATTTCACCAAATACAGGATCTCTAATAGTTAAATCTGAATATATTGAAATTTACCACTAGGGCTCATGTCTTTTTTCTTTGTTTTTACCCTTTGAAAGTGTGAAATCATTTAAGTTAGAGGCAAAACTTTCCGGTATACAGTACTTCGTCAACTAATTAAGAAACTGATGGAACAGACTCTAAGAACTCTGATATTTAAAACGTTCAATTTTTAATCTTTTACAATCTTGAACTTTACCTTCTTATTTGTTTTTCAAAGATTTACTTCCTTTCTTCAATGATTTCCGAGCTCACATATGACATATCCCATGCTTGATGAAATTTCCTTTGGAATTGGACGTGCAGCTAAAGCATGGCTGTACTGTTATTCATCAACATTTCCTTCCTCCCTACATAAAAATTTGTAGCTTTTTTTTCCAATTTAAGCAATATTTTCCAAATCTTGTCAAACCCTAAAATCTTTCTAACGAAATTTCACTACTTCAGCAATTCATTATAGCCACTGCATTTTTTTATTTTTTTTTGGCTATTATTTGTCTATGTAAAGGCAAATTTAATTTCTCCCCCGGAAATCAAGATAATGTGGGAACAGCAGAATCCAAGATGAGAAATAGAAAGATAGATCATTAGATAATGATGAAGTAATGAGAGAGAGGGACAATGAATGCAGAAAGTCAGCCGAGTTAATGTCTTCTTTTGTTTGTTTGTATTTCTGTCATGTTCAGCCCCGGAGAAGCGACAGAGAGTGCCATCTGCTTACAACCGGTTTATCAAGTAAGAAAATTAAAATGCAATACTAAGCGCAAATACACCCCCTTCCCCCATCCCCTCTACTAACCCAACTTGGGTGTTTCATTAGGGCGGTGAGGAGGGGTTATTAATAGTTTCAGCTTTATTATTACTTTAACAGTTTCTTTTGTGGGAAGTTCTGAACACAACATTATTTTACAATTTGTATAGGAATTAACAAAGGCACGAGAATGCCTATAAACAAATCTCTGAAGCATCTAATAATGATTTTGACTTGTATCATGAAATTGCAGAGACGAGATCCAACGTATCAAAGCAGGAAACCCAGATATAAGCCATAGGGAAGCCTTCAGCGCTGCTGCAAAGAATGTAAGATCCTATATAAAAACAATACCCTATATTTCTTAGGGTTTCTTTTCTTTAACTAGGGTTCCATTTTGGTCATGAAGTCTAATATTTTTGACAGAAAAGGTTTATGTTTCTTGTTTTTGCTTTCATTTGTTTTCTTGCTCACAGTGGGCCCATTTCCCACACATTCACTTTGGACTTATGCCTGATCAACCCGTGAAGAAACCTAATGTGTGCCAACAGGTATATCATAACCCTAGATGTATTTGGTCTAATTTTTACGTACTTTATAATGTGTTCACACAGAAGATTCGCTAATTCTTCAGGCTCTGATGGTATGTTTGATAGGGAAAATGAGTTAATATAAGAATAAAAAAGTTTAAATGTAGAAGAGAATTGCCAGACTCCATTACAAGGGATAGGTGACGCACATTCATTGACCCTTTATCCTAGCTAATGCACCTGTCTTCCTGGCATTCTCCCCTGTACCAGGGGCTTAACCCCAGAAGTTAATCTGCACCACCACTACCACCACCTCCTCCCACACATCTCCACCCAGCGACACTACCATCGTACTGCAAATTATATTCGAAGGGCATTGCCCTCTTTGAGGTTGCAATTATTTTTATACTTGAATAAAAATCATAAAACATTGCCAGGTACTATTTTTTCTTGTTTTTTATTATTGTATTGTGCAGGAAGGAGATGATGTTCTGATGAAAGATGGGTTTCTTGCTCCTGCCAATGTGGGTGTGTCTCCCTACTGAGAAAGTGAAGAAGCTGTTTGGATATTGTTCTCTCTTTGCTAATCGGTCTTTATATATATATTTAGTTTCTGCAATTAGGGTTTAATGTTATGCTTTCTTTCAAGTAGACTGGTTATAGTTTCTTAGCTTCAAATGCTTGTGGTGGGAGAGGATTTTGATGTCGTCTGTTTGCTAATGCTAACTACTAATCTTTCTGAAACCAATCTTTCAATGAACTTTGCATATGTTAATACTTCTCATGGATTATGCTATTAAAACAATGTTTTCGTTTTCCACTCATTACATGATTTAGCTTATAATTTAAGTCCCATCAATTATAATTTCGAGCTAGTTGCATTTCCTAAATTTTAACAAGTGGCAATGAAATTAAATTCAGGAATTTTGACAAGAGATGGACTTCGATACGGTTTTATTTTCAAATGAGGCTATGAATTATGAATATATAAAACAATTTTCATTACTTTGTTTTTCTAAGGATTCGTTTGATAGGTAAATGTGGAAAGAAATTCCAATTTCATATTAGATGAAAAATAAAAATCCACCAAATTCATAGGAATTCGTTTTCCATGAAAACAAAGAAAATGCAGCTGAAAGTGATTGTACTTTAGAATTCGAGTTATATTCCCACGTTGCAATCAAACTGTCAAAGCGGAATTCATTTTCCTCATACGTGACATTTTTCATGGAAAATGTGGCAAATGTGTCATTGAGCTTCTTGTCCAAGAAAATCTGGAGCTGCAGCATCTATCAAAATCTAATAATCAGAATTGTATTGGACAAAAGGATCAAATTATTATTGTAGATTCAAATTTCAATGTAGTGTTTTACTGAAGAATTTTTTCTGTCGCGAATGGTAGTACGAGTCAGCTTAAGTATAGTACAAAGATTCATTGAAGCAGGAACACATTACACTGCCATGGCAGTTTTTGATGTCATAAAAAAATCAGTAATTAAAACATTCCGGAGAGAGAGGTTCATTATTCACTTCTCATGAAATGCAACAAAGTTGAGGAAAGAATTAGCATTGACTTCTCATTGTACAACATAGAGTAGAAATTTGATTTGTAAGTATGTCTCCTTCAACAGGAATTGATTATTATTTTTTTTTCTCACAAAGTTTTGTTCAAGTGGTCAGTATATTTACGCGTCAATTTAATATCGAAACTATAACTACATATAAGAGTTTCTGCTACTTTTTTAACAAATTTATTTTTTATGCTAGAACATCAAGTCCAATTAATATGGTATCAGAGCAAATAAAGCTATGAACAATTTGATCCTTCTAAAAAGCTCAAGGAGTTACCGGATTTTAATTTGAGCTCCTACTCTTAACAAAACTTCAAATCTTAATAAATTATTAATTAAGGCCCAAACAAGCTTGAATGAGTAATTCAATTAATCTAAAAATCTTAAAGGATCAATCAAATTTAAAATTGATATTTTCAAATGAGCTCCTATCTCGAGTAGGCATGTTAAAAGTAATTTCCTACCATAACCAACATATAAGGGTAAAAATAAAACACAAAATCTTAATAATTAGTTGTTCCCATTGTCTAAAAGAAGTAGGTAGCGTACCTCTTTTGAGGTACTAGGTGTGAAAGATATTGTATGATTTTGAAAAAATTCATATAGAGGACAAATCTTCGTTTTCGCAGTTTTTATTTTCTTCTTTTTCAAATTTCGGTGTATTCGAAGTAAGTTCTTGTATTTTTTTTAATAGTTATTATTCCCAATTTTTATTTCTCAATTGTTTTTTATACTTCTCAGAGGATGTTGAGAGTTGAATTTAAAAATACTGAATAGTTTTATGGGGTTTGCCACGCAGTACAGGGCAAATAGAGGAGAAACTGAGAAAAAAGAAGCTTAGTTTTTTCCTTTGAAAAAGAATGTCTTCACAAATTTCTTGATTTCAAATGTTAGTGCAATATAATTACGACCAAAATATTTATATGGTGACATCAATCGATCGAGATGACCCAGAGAACATGAAGAAATTCAAAACTGTACGAGAAAAAAAAAATTGTACTAGTGTCATATTTATATTTTCTGGTAAAAGTATGTACTTTTGGAATTGTGCTGTTATAATCTCTACAACTTGCCTGCTTGCTATAAATTATGGACTGTGACCAGTCATTAACGTGCTCCACAACTTGAATTTCTCTAGATACCATAAAAAAGAATTAAATAATTTATTACTTTTGTTATAAAACGTTGAAAATAAAAATTTTATTATTTTAATTCAATCGCTCAGTCCAGTAGAAGTATTACTCAACTGAATTAAAATTTTGGTGCAAGACAATAATACAAGAATATTATAAACATGTAAAATGTTGATTTATAAATGAAAAATTCATAAGCTCATTTTTTATTTTGTGACTAAGATTTAATGCAAAGTAACACTCTATTATCGATTTTCTTTGACAACTCAGTATTTTTTTCAATTTGTTTATATAAAGTAGAGTATTTGTCCCTTTATTCCATTTTTATCAATAGGAGCATGAATATTGTGCTCTGTTGGTCAATTTCAGAATTTCACGTTCTTCTCGTACAATTTCTCTATTGTTCATTTACATTAAGATAACAACAACGACAAAAAAAAAAAATGGCTTAAGATCAATCTAAGAATGGTAGCTGGGGGTGCATATGTTCTCAGTCGATTTTTTGATTATTCAAATTCGACTTATAACATGTTTAAATGTGCTTGATAGCATACTTCTAGGCATTTTGTGGAATAATATCCTCTATAATCTACATACTATTTCAATAAAATAAATAAAGGAAACCTGTTGTATATAAACAAGCGCTCAAGAAACTTTTTCCAAACAAAATTTGTTGAACATGGAATCTTTCTAATGAAATTTGACATATAAATGAAAAACAAAAAAAAAAAAGATTTACTTTATTTCGTTGCCTGAGAGATGATTGGGCTTGGGCTTGGACTTGGACTTGGATCAGCCCAAGTATGGAATGACCACCTATGGACTATAATCTATTGTAAAGCTTTAGCCCTTTGGTTTTGCTAAATATCATTATTTGATTATAATCTATTATAAAGCTTTAGCCCTTTCGGTGGTAAATTGATATCCGCCTTTTGAAAATTGGCCGACAGGTTTACCATCCCTAAAAATAGAAGAAAATTATTGGAGTGTATAAAAATATTTACTCTCTAAATTTAAATATACTTTTTGTTATGTATAAGATACTTTTTATAAATAAAAAAGTCTGGATGCTCTTATTTTTTTTATTTTTTGTTTTGCTGGAGGATTTAAAACTATAGCCATGTTTGTTTCACATTAAATTTTTCATTTTCATTCTTCTACTTATTTTCAACCACATATTCTTCAATAAAATAATATTTTCCATCACATCAATAACTTTTCCTTCTTTTTCAACCACACATTCTCCATCAATCTACTATTTCAGAATACATTTTTCCAAAATAATGTGGCTCAAACATACAGTCAACCTTATTAAAATGAGTAACTCAAGCTCTTATAAATTAGTCTATATTTTATCTTTATTCGACGTGAGATTTTCTCTTAAGAGTTATAGTTAATTAGCAAAAAAAATTCTTATATAGGAAGTAATTTACCTTATTATTGAATTGGGATTTGGTGTTGTCCCTACCCAAATTTATTGATTTTCAAATTTAGTACGATGAGGAAGGTCTTATCTCCATGAGTAATAATATTCTACACCAATTTAGATGACAATTGTATGACATTAAATAATATATTAACTTAAATGCAATGTCTTTTGATTCATTTAATTGAATTTATTAAGTGTGGTCACTTGAACTGGTGTTAGATAATATTATTCTACATCCACTAATGTTACATGGGAAAATACGTATTAACATAAGAGGTTCTAAACTTTATACGCCCACATTCACAAATGAGTCTAAACAAATTATTAAAGTTACACTTTACTTCAACTGCAAACTAGGCAAGTCCCTTTCGTCGCATCGTAGAAGTCCTATGATTTCTCCAGCCAAATCTCGAGGAAGTAATGTCTTAAACATCATCTCTTTATTAGCTAACCAATTCCATCTCTCCAAATGCAAGTAAAAGAAAATTCGACCTGCCTTCGCCATTGATTTATTTCCTCTGATATCCCTAGTTATATGATGAAGGGTAACTTTTGAATCCTCAAACCAATGCTAAGTGCTCTAATTTCAGCTACTACACTGGAACACGGTGCCGTAAAACTCAAGCAAATCACCCTTGTTGCCCCCGAATGGCTCCCCGCCAGCAGCCATATCTGTTTTGCCCTTTGGACAACCATCAGTATTTGAAAACACCAAAACCCCTTTCTTCATATGGAAAGCACATATTTTTCCATTCTGTCAAACTGAGTATGTTTACTAGCACATAAAAGTATATAACAAAATAAAAATTAATTAAAAGTAAGCTTATATTCAGCCAAACGTGCTTCTGGTCAGCGGTGCATATATTGTGGAATGTGCATTGATGATCAGGTCAGTCTGTCTTCTCTCTCTCTCATTCTCATGTCGTTTTCACAATCTCCACTTTGTCTCTATCAGACAATATTGTACAAGACCGCTTCCATAAATCTGTATCTATTTCCTTTTACGGATTACAGCCAATGTGCTTTCTCTGTGTTTTCCGACTTTTCTGTCAAATACTCTAAATTTATCTTCCCAAAACAATACCAATAAATGAGAAGCATGCTTGACCGCTTGAGAAGAAAGGTAGAAATCTCAATTCAGAATGGAAACATCATTTCGATTTATCTTTTTAAAGACAGTAGAATTTTTACCCACAACATGCTAGATTTAAGAATATCAATTTTCGAAATACGACTACTTCTTTGGTCTTTAAATTGAACGAATTGAGTCGAGTTGGTAATAATTTAAAATGGTTAACCCTTGCTTAAGAGTCGTAGTATAATTTAAGCGAAACGTGAGGTGGGAATAGATGCCCCACCTTTCTATACAAGCACGAGAGAATACGTCTAGGATGCTTTGGTTTAAGCGGAGATTGGAATGAAGTTATGGACTTTTCGTTTTTCGGGGTACAATAACAAATTTACGAAATCTCCTTCAAGTAGCAAGTTGAAATGTGATGAAAAGCTTGAGAGATACTATACTAAACAATAATTTAAAACTTTCAAATGTCTAAATTAAATTTACTCTTCTAAAATTTTTTTATAGAAAGTCAATAATTATATTATTACAATCAATCTGTTTTAGAACTTCTTTTTCAATAAATATCATGGTCAACCCATTCAATCTTTTTTGTGACATTGTTGATCGAAGAGAGGATTTTATCAACTTCAACTTCGAGAAGCTCCTCTCGACATATGCAACTGTAACTTGTATAGTGAATAATATTCTATAAGCAATCCACACATTTGAAAAACAGTCCATCATTTTTATGTAGTCCAACACTTCAATCGCCTTTTTAGTCTCTTCTAACAAACTATTTCTCACAATTTGTAGCTCAGCAAATAACTCTGATCCATCAATGTCAGAATCCATGTCATGTTTTAAAACTTCTTCAGGCTTATCACACCAACACTTCAAACAACTATCATATGCATTCTACAATTTTTTTAAATCAAACAAAAACCCAAAATTCATATTTTTGGAATTGTTCAAATCTTAACTTAAGCGAAGAAAGAGTTTGATCGACTATATATAAGAAATAATCAACTCTAAATGATTTTTCAGCTGAATGTGTTATCTCATCAATTTTCATCAAAGTGCTTCTTTCTATAAATAATACGCTTTTCTTGAAATATAGGTTCAACTTCCATTTGATTAGCAATTTCTATAGCAATAATTTTGTCAGATTCAAATCCATTTTCTCTGTATGTTTCAAAAAATGAAATAAGCGATTTCATGTGACTAATAGCAGCATCAATTGACATGTCTTCACTTTGTAACATTTTGCTTACTCTACTAATAGCAGATAGTATATTGTACCAAATAATCATGCCAAACAAGAATTCAAAATCCATAATACCATAAAATAAGCTTCAAGCATATCTATATGTCTTAGGATCATCACATGTTTCTACCAAGTGTTTTAAAGCGGCTTTTATTTCTAGTGCTTGAAATCTTATTGCTTTAACACTTTCGACTTGACTTTTCCAACGTGTTTGTGATAGCGGCTTAAGTGTTAGACCTTTCACATTCTTGAAAAATTTTCCATCGCTTCGTAGAAGATGAAAACAATATATATATGCATTGCACAAATCCAAAAAAAGATTTAGCTTTTATACAAGATTTTACCATATCACAAAGTACAAGATTAATGCTATGACAACCACATGGTGTATAAAATGCCCTTGGATTTATTTCAATACTCTTTTCTGTAAACATTTATGCTTCCCTTTCATATTAGACTCATTATCATAACCCTGACCTCTTAAATCACCAATATTAAGTTCAAGTGTTTTCAAAATATCTAATAATTCACCAAACAGTCATTGCCCCAAAGTATCATTTACCTTAAGGAATCCCAAAAAATATTGTTGTACTTTTACTGGAGTTGCTATGACATCTTCATATGGTATTATGAGAGACATTTGTTCTTCATTACTTATATCTGGTGTACAGTCGAGTATAATTGAAAAATATTTTGCTTCTCTAACATTTTTAATGATTGCACTTTTGATTTCTCCAACTAACATGAGTATGAATTCATTTTAAATTTTGTGACTAAGGTAATGATAATGAATTTCTTTTTCTTGAAAACGACGGATGTATTCCCTCAAAATTGGATCGAACTCTGCAATCATATCAATTAAACCTAAAAAATTCCCATTATCTTTTGCATAAATTTTCTCGTTAGTCTCCCGAAATGCCATATTATTTTTCCATAGAAAGCTAACAATAGAAACTATCCTCACAAAAACTCCTCTCCAATGTTCTCTATCTTTGTTGATTAGATCTTGCACAACTTTATCAATTGTTAAATTCTGTTGTAATCTCCTTTCCCATTCAATCCATCTTCTCACGTTATGCATGTGTCCATTACTAGTTTCATGACTTTTAAGCCTAAAACTAAGATTTTTCCAGTCATCGATTCCTTCATTAGCTAATTGAATATTGTTTCCTTCTTGCTTAAACAACTTACAACAAAAGCATAATACTTTATCCAAAGAAATTTAGTTGACCAACCATTTTCTCTCACTCTTCTCACCATTTGCTAAATGCTGAATATAATATGTAGAAGAGAAATGTCTATTTTCTGAATCTTTTGGAAAAGTAAAACCATCCTCTCTAAGGGGACCTCTTTTCACTAACAAGTCTATCAAGTTTTGATCAATAGTTTTCCAATTTCCTGGATCACTAATGTCGAAATGCAAATGTACACAATTTTCATTTTCCTCCAAATTTTCTTGCAAATTATCTACTAAAATTTCATGCTCTTTATTCATATTATCTTCACTTTGAACCTTATCATTTTCAAATTCTTTATCAACCAAATCTTTCATCGGATTTTCTCTTTTATTATTAATATCACTACCAAGAAACTTGTCCATAGCTCGCACTTGAGATTGAATAAATTCTTCAATTTTTTTTTCTTTTTTCATGTCCAGACAAATACTTTCTAGTAGACATATTAAAGCAATACAAAAAATAAAATAAATACAATATTAAACTTTAAATTAGTTGAATAACAATAAAATCTGGCAGTTCGTGCAATTTCACAAAAATGCCAACTTGATCACTCTCAGCCAAATGTTGTGTCCATTCCCTTGATAAATAAATCTCCAAACACTTTTTACTAACTAGACTTGGAAAGTGTTAGTGTTGGAACCACTAAAATTGTCTACAAACCCGTAAAAAGTTCCGACATCGACGCCTCTTCTAGTCTTCCGATCAAGGAACTCTACCAATTCTTTCTTTCACTTGAAAATGGTACTGGTCTTGCAAAGCTTTTGATTTGTACGTGAAGACTGAAGAGACCCTTTTTTGCTAAATTGTATCTTTGAAAGTTTAATTCAAAGAGAGAGAATTTATTTTATGTTGGGTTTAAAAAAATAATGGTAGGTGACTATTGGAGAGGAATTTGAAGAGACAAAAAAGACTTTTTATTTGGTTAAGAAAAAGAAAAGGGATGTTTGGAAGATAAATGGTCAAATTAGTTATAGAAACAGAAAGTTGTGGCTGTGATATATTTATATGATAAATAAATGTAAGAATAAATTTATGTCATTTATATATTTTTTTTTTAAAGTTTTTTGTATTTCAATTTTTTATTAATTTCTTGTGTTTGATATGACAATTCTATTTTAAATAATTTCACTAATATAGTTTTCGTTTCTCTTCAAACCAATTAATCTTATAAAATTCAAGGCCATCGTCAAAGCGGGACCTTAGGCGGTCGCCTACCCGCCTACAGTCAGGGCTACCACTAATCTATTGATATGCCTTGAAATGAGGAACAAATTTTATCTCAAACTTTTGTATGCCTCTTATTTACAAATATGAGGGGAAATAAGTTTACTATGTCCTTCTAATGGATTTCTAGGACTCATCGAGAATATAATGTACTAATTAATAAAAAGTTAGTGATAAGAATGCGATAAACAAAAAAAATAAAGGACGCGAAGACGACAATGAATAAAAATTAAGGAACTATATTGCAATTAAAATATGGAGATGCAAACAATGAAGATGGTTTGAATATACCTGGGAAAGTTGGAAAAAAATTATAAAAGTCGGTTAGGCAAAATAAAACCAATCAATTAAATATGTTTCTTGTATTAATGCTAATGGAGCCATTCTTCCTATCAAGACTTTTTACAAAAAAATTCAACTATTATTAATTTAAAAGAATCTAACTAGAGTTATTTCATTAAAACACTTTAAAATTTCAAAATGAGTCTCACGAGAAATAAATTCTTACACATAGGACTTATAAAAAAAATTAAATAAATAACATATCTTCAATAAAGAATTTTTGGTCAGGTCATACGTATTTTTTTTTCTCTTTTTTGTCTTCTGCCTGGTGACGGAGTGAGTATGGGACGAGTCGATCATTTCCACCCTCATCTCATCGAGTATTTTTGTCACCTTACCCTTTTTCATACTCGATTAAAGTAGGATGGGCAAGTTTAGTCGAGTCGGGGCGAGGCAGAACAGCACCATTTTTCACATCGTTTATTTTTATTTTTATTTTTATTTTTATTTATTTTATTTTCTTATGTCTTTAGTTAATAAATATTATTACTCTTTAAAAAAAATTGC
The DNA here is from genome assembly GCA_903798385.1 of Fraxinus cuspidata. Lineage (NCBI taxonomy): Eukaryota > Viridiplantae > Streptophyta > Magnoliopsida > Lamiales > Oleaceae > Fraxinus > Fraxinus cuspidata. The sequence continues at coordinate 21,995 of CAIGRP010017800.1, forward strand.
TAAGAACAACTTAGATTCTTTAAAAATAATAATAAATCTTTTATTTTTGTTTAATAAAAAATATAAATTTGAAATTAACTTTAAATGGGGCGGGTACGGAGACCGAAACTATGTTTCTCGTACCCGCTTCATGACAATAACCCCTACTCCGTCTACCCTTTTAGGCGTGTAATCCGTGTTACGGGTTGAACGATTTTTTTTTGTCACCCTTATGTTTAGTCACATAAATTGCTTGGTTTCAACTTGCTGATGCAAATAATTTAATTTAAAAATGGAATGGGGAAATGTTTCCTTAATTGGTTGATTGTGCCATTTTATTCGCATTAAATGATATAGATATGGAGCCACCCGGGACTTAAATATTCCTATCACCAAAATGTGTGTCCTTAGTTAATAAATTAATTACGAAATGACAAGAAATGAAATTTGTTGTTTGCTAATTAACATCGACTATGACTTCAAATGCCTAACTTTCTTTATCATAAATTTGCTCGTGTTTTAGAAGGATAAAGTTGACAAAATACTATAATAAGGGTGTGTTTGAGCCACATTATTTTGGAAGAATGTATTCTGAAATAGTGATTGATGGAGAATGTGTATTGAAAAAGAAGGCAAAATTATTGATATGATGAAAAAAATTATTTTATTAAAGAATATACGGTTGAAAATGAGTACAAGAATGAAAATGAAAATTTTAATGTGTACCAAACAGTGGCTAATATTTAGACATTAAAGTTTTCTTTATTCTCTTTTTCAAAATTTGAAATTGGAAAAAAAAGCGAAGAAAAATACCATTTTCTTTACGTACAAGTCTCGTAAAAATATGGTTGAATTTTTTAATTATTTTCCTTAATTCGAGCATAATTGTTTTTTCTTCAGTTATTTGTTGAAAATAACATAGTTTTTGAATAAAATAAATAATTTTATTATTTTCTCCAATTGCTTCTATCTGTACCAGCTATTATGCATTGTCGACTGTCATAGGCACCGTATTGCTGCAGCATTGGAGCACCATTAACCCCCATAGTGCCTCTAATTTTCGACCATGCCGCATCTTCTTACGATATAATTTGACTAGTTATTAATTTTGTTGTTAAATGTTACGTTTTTCGTCACATTTTAAAATATAAATGAAACTCTTTTTTTTCTCAAAACTAGAATCCTTCATTTTCTAAAAAATTCACACTTCTATTTACCAAAAGGACGAAATTAATAAAGAGATTATGCATAACAAAACTCGTCAATTACAAATTGATGTAAGTATATGTCGCGAATAGAAAAGGTGGAGGAATATGTGAATTTTACAACTATAATACATTTCCCTTGAATAGCTTTGATTACGCTTCAATGACACACTATCCACACTTCTTCACATATGAATTATTAAGTAAAAGTTCGATTAACAAAATAAGCGAAGAAAAAAGATCAATCATAAAATGATATACCATAAGATGGATGATCTCAGAGTCAAATGATTATCTATGTTGAGTGCGCCGTATAAGAATTAATATAATCTAATAATCAATATACGATATTCGTTGTAATTAGTATTCGAGTAAAATTAACCGGAGGTGTCTATTCTCCTTTATTCAACTATATAGATTAATATGCGAGTTCACCCATTTATGAATTATGAAATGATTAGTTAAGCTGAATTACATAAATTTACTTACAAGTGGATAAGAAATGAGAATTTCACTTATAAGTTTAAAAAAACTTATGACCAAAGGAAAAAGAAAATTGAACTGAAGCAACAAATTCAAATAAATATCTACTTTCAAAGAAAAATAAAATTAGAAAACACAATACAGACAAACAAGAGATGATGGGAGAAGGAAAAAAAAGGTGGAAATGGCTAAAATGGTAACTATATAGTTTCAAGGTGCTGCAAGAGTATTACAGAAAGCTGAAAAGGGCAAAATGGACTACCCCTCTGGCCTCTGCCTTTGGGTACTAAATAGTGTAAATTCAAATTTCCAACAAATTAATACACTGATTTTGCAGCTCTACATTCAAACCCTACTTCATTAAGCAAAATTCATTACACAACATTTGTCAAACATCTCTATAATTTGATTGGTACGTTGGATACATTTGCACATGAATCGTTAAAGAGAACTACGCTAGTCGAAATTTGTTCAAATCTTTATTGACGTGACCTTCAAATATCTAATTTTACGAAACTAGATTTAGCTTCTTAATTTGTTAGGTCAACAAGACAATATGATGATGAATTAAGACAGTTTTGATTAACAGGGACTTTTTATACACGAATAATTAAAAGTCAGGACTAATTTGCTATTAGGGAAATAGATTATAGAACAGTGGTGAAATTATCCACAAATTTTTCTTTGTAAATTTGAAATCCCTTGTAGTTAGATATATAACAGACTAATTCTTATCTGATAAACTTCCCTTATATTTGGACATATCCCTAAATGAACATATGCTAACAAATGTGTACTACAAGAAATTTGTAACAACAATATATGATTATTCATGTCACTAGTTTAAAGTAATTATAAATTGATAATTTTTTATTCGGTTCGATTTTCAATTTTCTCAATTGAATTACTCGATATGGTCTGGTTCGATTTTAATACTTACATTTTTCACTTAAAATGTGGTTACCATTGTAAATATAATTAAAATTAATTTCTTTTTATGGAATATTATTTCTTACCGAGATTTGAGAATAGTCACTATCTTTACTCTTGTCATTTAGCAGCTTAGAGAGAGAATGTGGGTTTGGGTGGGAAGTTACTGGATTTGCCAGCAAGGCAGCCATACATGAACAGCCATCTGGTTGGAGTTTTAGGGTTTTGGGAGACAACCTTTTTTTTTTTGGCAGTTCTAATTTCTGTTTATTTCAGAAGTGAATTTCAATATCATGGGAAATAAATAATACTGTTTACAAATTAATCGGGATAATATCATCAGTAGTCTAACTTCGTAGGCCTCTTAAATGTAGGGATTCGATGCTTACTTAAAAAGTTGAATCACTTGATAAATATTTAGATGAATAGAATTACTAAATTAAATAACATTACTCGTTAAAATCTTTAGACGACGTGATCCGAATAGTCGAAAAGAAAAGTTCATACGAATTTGGAATAAAGGGTTAGGAAATCAAATTGGTGAAAATCCAGGATTAACAGGACAAAATTCAAATTGTTTTGGGTTAGCAAAATGTGAAGTAGTTGTAGCAGTACATAATTTTCAATATAATAAGACAAGGGAGGCACCATCCATAATATATACAGATGGCATGAGCAGGTAGTAGCAGCCCTGAGGCCACTCCCTCCTCACCTCCACCACTCTCCTCCCCTCCTTGGTAATAGTATAAGTTTTGCAGGCGCCGCTCTCTCTCCCTCGTATCCTGCTATAGGCTTTTGTACTCTATCTCTCTACAAAATATATAGAGATCCTATCAGAAATTCAAATCAACAAAATATAAACATGGTGGGTATCTTTCTCTCTCTTAGAACCCAGTCTTTTAATTTTGCAGCTCTAAATTGATGATTTTTAGTTATTTTTGTTGCAGTTGGATAATTCATCCGAGCTTCCCCAGTGGCTGTTGGCCCTCTTAACAGACAAGTTCTTCAACGCCTGCTTAATTCACGAGGGTGTGAAGAAGAATGAAAAGAATGTCTTTTGCTTGGACTGCTGTGAAGGCCTTTGCCCTCACTGTCTCTCTCTTCATCGCTCTCACCGCCTCTTACAGGTTCCCTTTTCATAATTCTCCCAATTATCCCTTTTTTTTTCTTTTCAAATTCCGATATTTTTTAAAATCCTCCCTCTTAAGATCATTTTGCAATTTGCAGGAACAAATTTATGTTTTCTTGAAAATCCCAAATTCCATGAACTCTCCAATACTGCAATCTGATAAATTTTGGGTTGATTTGCAGATAAGAAGATATGTTTATCATGACGTTATAAGGCTAGGGGATGCTGAGAAATTGATGGATTGTGCTCATGTCCAAGTAAGTAGTATAATGAAATAGAAAGAATTGAAGCATTATTATTCTTGTAACGCGTTTCTTCAACTTTTTCTGCAGTCTTACACAACAAACAGCGCAAAAGTTGTATTTTTAAATCAAAGACCACAGACAAGGCCGTCCAGAGTCTCTGGCAATCTCTGTATCACCTGTGACAGAGCCCTGCAAGACTCATACCTCTTCTGCTCGCTGTGTTGCAAGGTCCATACATTTCTGTCTCTCTCTCTCTTTCTCTCACACACACTAGAAAATTTCTTGAATTTTCACAGCCCAACAAGTTCTGATGGTGACCCATTTCATATTTGTAGTTGTTTTTGCATTATTTCTTTTTTCATTCTGCAGATTCAACATGTACTGAGAACTGGAGACAAGCTCTCTAAGTATATTCGCAAGTATGAGCTTATTGCGTGGCCAGAACCGGGATTTGACGATGGTCAAATGACTCCAGACTCAGTTCTTGAACCCACCGGTTCCAGCAGCGGTGGAGCTGATGCTATGGTGGATCGTTTGACTCTTTCATGCACGGCCACGACGGAGGTCGTGAGGAAGAAGAGGAGCAATGTATCAGGGTTCCGGTCTGCATTTCGACCGGTTATGGAAATCTCAGAGGAGGGGATGATGAACCGGAGGAAGGGTACCCCACACCGGTCTCCACTTTATTGATTTGCGTACGGACTAGTGATGAAAGAGTATGGAAGAGGGAGTGGGGGGTTGGTGACAGAATTGGTATTTTATTTTTTGTTTCAAGGACAATTTAGGATCAAAATTTTACCCCCCAATTTTTGTAGAGTCCTCTCCTTCCATAAAATTGGCATATTTTCAGTTTATATACTAGAAATTGTCTGTGGTACGACAGCCCTCTTTTGACTAATGTTAATTGTTCCTCTTCAACTTTACTATAAATTTAGCGAACCTATCAGTCTTGTGGTATGGTTTTGCTTGGAAAAGTTAAATTCAAATACATGGCATGGCCATTTTGAGTCATGCGAGATTGAGCACGCCTTCTCTAAAGGTAATACATTCGAAGTAAGTTAGAAGTCATCGATAATTTTACGAGCCTTTTTTTGCGCCTTGTCCATATGCGGAGCATTTTGGAAACGTCTCATGGCTAGGGGATATTTTCCCATCTTTTAAAACCGTGACTAAAGTAGAATTGACCCGCTTTTGTTTAGTTACCAAATACTCGAACGTGTTTCCAAAAATAAAGCTTCGTTGTATTTAAGTAGATTTCATTCACCATGTACACTACCACAAAAAAAAATATTAAAAAATCTTTGATCATCCCATCCAAAAATACAAAAACATTATCAGCGTGTATATATTATTTATTATTATTATTATTGTTGTTGATATTATATATAAGTTCCAATGTGAATTAATACATAATTAAAACTCATAAAAATTTTGTATCTCAGAAGTTTTCCCATCAAAACTCGAGACAGGATTCCATAAGTAAACTATGAAGTAATTTGTTGGATACAGCTTCTCTGCCGCAATATGTTTTATTAATTACATTTTTTAATATGGAATTTTTATCAATCTGAAGATTTGATTTATACGCTTTTTACACATTCCCTCCACAAATGAGATCAAATTTTATTTAGAGTTTGCTTGAGCCCCATTTTTAGCTAAAAATGCATTTTAATTGAGTTTGATTAATGCAATTTTCAATGTGTATTATTTAATTTTCACCGTCGCAATTAAATTTGTTACTAGCAAGATTTTTCCTGATATCAAAGGGAAAATCGGAGTTGGGATGCGGATTAAAGCAGTCGAGGACATTTTTCCATTTTTCGTTAAGAAACTTTGAGATTTTTCTTGCAATATGTCATATGTCCATTATGTATTACTTTAGGAAAATTGAATAGTTTCATAATTCAAATAGTAAAAATCTGCAATGTATTATTTGATCAAAATTGCTGCCCATTACACACACCTAATGAAACCAAACTTGAGAATATGCACACAGTTCTATGTACAAACATTTACATTATATACACAAAGTATGTGAAAATGTCTACAGGGCCATTGATGCTTATTCGTCGTGATCTTGGGGTTTATTCTTGATCGGTTTCCGATAGGTCTCCTCCATTTTCTTGGCCATCACATAACCAGTTTTCACCATTTTCTTGACACTGGGTACATTATAATTCTGTGCTATGTATACACCAAAAAATGTGCCCACCATGAATGTAAAGCTTCTTCTGATTATAGCCATTTTCTTGTATAACTCTTTGGGATGGATTCTGGGTACCAGGTCAAAGACAAAGAGAAGAACGTTTTTTTTTTTTTTTTAAGTTTTGCTGGTTTTTATTTGAAGATTGACGGTGAATCATTTGAATGGAGAATATGTATAGTACTTGGATGGTGTATAATGATGTTATTTTCAAGCCTTTTCTTGCACAAGGCTCATAACATAACCCCTTGTTCAAGGGTCAACTCCTATTTATTGTTTGGTCAACACGATATTAATTAAATAATGTTACATAATTTTTCAAGAAAATACTTGATTTTGATTTTTTATTTTTTTTTTCCTATTTGAGTTGGATAAGCTTTTAACAAGTCAAAATCAATTGAAAATATAAACTTGGTGTGGTTTAACAACGATGAATCTTCCTAGTACCACAATGAAGATTACAAATGAGCACCAAAAAATTGGCCTCAAAACCCTCACAAAATACTATTACTAAGTGAGAACAACAAAAATTGTGTAAATGAATCTTGGGTTAAGATTAGAAATGACAATGGAGCAAGTTTAGCTCGAAGACCCCATTCCCGTCCCCGCCAAAGATTACAACAAATTTTATTGGAGAAGTTGTTCGGCGAATTTTATAATCATTTATAAATAATTGAATTTTACTTTCAACCGTACATTGTAATTAACATATTAATACTATCCACTCATTTAAAATTCATTTTATCTATTTATAAATTAAATTATTTATAAATTCTTCCCAAATAGAGGCCTAGTTTACGAATTCATGTTATATTTATTTAATTATATCCTGGTATACATGAATGGATGAGGAAATGACAATAGTTAATTCTTTACAATTTTCTTACCACCAAATTGTTAAAATGTTACAATTTAAAATATTGATCCTTCGGGAACTATGTCATTTTGTTTTACAAACTATGAAATAAGTTTTTTCCCTTATTGACACTATGCCTGCACAAAATAATCGTGAACCCTCGTCGAACCCAATCGACTAAATTGGGTTCACTGTTTGTCGATTCGATTATGGGTTGGGATTTCCCAAATTGAAACCTCGATTTTAATGGTCGACTTTTTTATTTTTATTTTTTAATTGAATTCAAAGAGGTCTATTTTGATTCTTAAACGTTCGAATTTTGGGTTGGATTTTTACTCAATTGGTCGGTTTTGTGGTCGGATTATAACCTAAACTGTGCCCAACTCTGCTCGACACATTGAATTGATGTATTCCGAAAATCTTTTGCTATGTCATTCTGATATTTCTTTTCTCAACATAATAGAGAATAAAGTTTCAAATATCAGAGACAAAATATTTGAATTTATTTTCCAGACAGTATACTTATACATTACACAATACGCAACGGACACTTTAGAAAAAAAAAGGTAAATCTAATAAAAAATGACAAAGTAAATATTCGAAAAAGGCAAAAAGCACACGCGCACACATACATATTTGAAAGATGACATTATCACTAATTAAACAGTAGAAAATATAAAATCACTCTTCCAACTGTTCACTTGCGGTGGCTGTGTTGGGTTTCCGGTGCGTCTCCTCCGCCGCTTTGGCCTTCCAGTATCTGCATGGGGTGGTGGCGTTGGGTTTCCGATAGGTCTCCTCCACCACCTTGGCCCTGCAAACAGCAGTTTCAACCATATTTCTCATGTTTGGTACCTCGTACTTCTGTGCAATGTAGACTCCACCAATCATGCCTATCATCACTGCGAAACTGCTTCCGATTATGCCCATTTTGCGTCTGATTAATTGGTTGATTTTGTGGGTTTTATGAGAATTTAGATAGTATTTTAGACAATTCTTTGGATAACTGATGAAGAATGATGGGTTGGTAATATATCTATCGTCTTTGGTGTCGTATTGTGCAAGAATATTATTATATTTTTCTTGAGAGTTAAGGCCATCTAACCCCTCCTCCAAGAGTCAACTCATACAAATTTTTGAAATATTTTTCATTACTGTGTATACCTTGGTTTGATAACATTTAAAAATAGTATTTCTTATTTACTTTATAATATTGTCTCATACTATGTATCAAACATGACATAAACATTATAATATAATTATTCAATCGTCGTTTCAAACTACACGTACAAAAGACGAGTCAAGTGTGTATAGATATAAATATCTCTATAATCGAATATAGAAATTATTATTGCAAAAAGAACTCAACAAAACCAGGTCAAAGACGACTAGGGATGAATATGTCATTATTTGCACAAACCGCTATGGGTGGTCCATGGTCCATGCCAATCACCAATTCATAAAAATCTAGCTTCAACACTATCCAATCCATGTTAAAAATTGGCCACTGATTTCACGTTTCACTGCTCTATAAAACACCAAGCAAATAGTAATAGGGCGTACAATTCCTTTACCAAGTAAGAAAATGTTTGGTTCAAAGGTTATTTCTCTTCTAATTTTACTAAATATCGTATTTTTCACTTGTGTCTCCTCCCACAACATTCCATGCCCTCCGGCTACTCCGAAGAAGTGCCCAAGAGATACCCTAAAGTTGGGTGTTTGTGGTGACTGGTTAGGGCTGGTTCACGAGGAGATTGGAGCAAAACCTAGCAGCAAATGTTGTGCATTGTTGGAGGGTCTGGCCAATCTTGAAGCTGCTTTGTGCTTATGTACTGCATTAAAGGCAAATGTATTAGGCATTGTAAACTTAGAAATACCAGTTGCCATAAGTTTGGTTATCAATTCTTGTGGAAAAAAAGTTCCTAAAGGCTTTGTTTGCGAATAGGTTTGTTATCTATTCTTGCAACAATTCTTTCGTACTTTATATTATAATTAATTTGCCAGTAATTGCAAGTGTTGAAAATTTCTTTGTTGAGTGTTAGTTATAAGTTGATCAAACCATAAAAGACGTTCTATTCTTGACAGAAGTGGCTCCTTTGCCTGTTTTGAATCTATAATGGAACTGATCACAACAGCAAAGCTCAGGTTCTTTCGAGGGGGTGAGAAAATTCTGAGAAAGTGGTAAATAAAGCACCAATTAAGAAAAATGTGGTTTAGAACAAATAAGCCGACCGGCCACAATTACTCAAATAATCTTAGCCTTCAACGAAAATGGGTAAAATACTTTCTTGCCAAACTTAAACGTTAACTTAGTGGTTGAGGCACCACAGGGTTTAAATCATATAAGGAACGCCTTTCTCCTAGCAGGCCCCCACTGTTTCCAACATCCCACCAAACTCTATTCCTCCACCAACGTTCCACGTACAAAATCCAAACTGGATCATTGGAACTGTCAAGCGTCCATCTTAAATAAAACACCATAATAGGTCAAAAAAATCCAATTCAATTGGATTAACACAAAAATTTCAAAGGAAACAAGTACATTGTCAGCTCCAAGTACAAATAAATAAATACACTAGTAACTAGTATAACTCGAGAAAAAAAATTCATTGGAACCACCTCTTGAGCTGCTTGGAGCCTTGCTTCTCGTCATCAGTTGGATTATTATTGTTATGCGTAAATTTGGATCTATATTGTTCGATCAACATGTCTAGTTTATCCACTACATCTCTTCCCAATGGATCATTATTCTTTTTACCTCTTTTACTTGGATTATTACCTTCTTTGGGTTGTTTAATTAGATCCTGGAACTCTCTTCTTTTTCTTTTCAAGTTTGAGTCATCCACCAGTTGTTGCTTATGGGTACTTACCACTGGTAATGATTCTCCTCCATCGGGCTTCCTTCTATTCTGCTGGTTCTCTACCTTCTGCTTTGAGCCTTTTAAGGTTTTCTTTGGTAATGTACCATGTATCCTACTTCTCGGAGAACCTTTCTGCTTGTTGGTAGCCCCGCCCACTTCAGTTGTAGCTACTTCAATAGCTTTGTTCTCTGAATCACCTCCCTTCTTACTACCGAAATTCTTTAACGTCTTATCATCTCTTGGTTTCCGCTTTCTGGGATTCTTGTTTGCAAGGGAATCCCCGGTGTTTACAGGTACGGGGTCATTTTGCTGCAAATCTCCAACATAATCAAGAGAAGCCACCTTCTGAGCTTGAAGTTTTACCTTACGAAGCTTCAGTGTCTGGACATTATCTAAAGCAAACTCCACAATCGGGCGACGCTCGGAACCAAAAGTATCTGCAAATCATCGAAAACCAGCACATTCTATTAAATTGAATAGTTGCATCGATAAAACACAGTACAAAATTCTTGGCTTTTGTACTAAAGGAATATTATGAAAGTAAATCTTACACCAGGATTTACTTTGGAGCAGCATATGCTTACAATTTCTGATAAGAGAGAACGTGAAGTATATTTAGGGAAGAAATCTTACCTGGATTATTGTTAAGAACTCTCAGGGCCACAAGTGCATGTTGATGCTCCGTGAACTCTACAAAGGCTACTCCACGTGGGCGACTTTTTTCACCTTCCTTTCCTTTCTTATCCTTCAATAATTTCAACTGGCACACGCATCATAATGTTTTAGGAAATATAGAAATGTCAAAGGAAAAAATATATACATCCATTAGAAAAGTATATCTGACCTGCCGAATGGTGGGTTTTTGCTTTGTAGCTCGAGAAGTTACTGCATCTATACAAAGTTTCTTGAGACTTTTTTCTTTCATCAACTTTGGCACATTGTATATGATCAATCTTGTCTTTGATACATGAAAGTTTGGAGATTGAAGCTTAGTCATCTTTTCATTGTGCAACCTGTGGAATAGTTTGACAGAATAATCATGCAAGAATTCAAAAACTTCAAGAAAGAGCATCATAATATTGAAGCACGCATGGATGTATGGACGTAGGTAACATCGACCGCAGTAATCATGAGAATCTCTTAATACCATATTTGTTTTCAAGAAGGTTCTGCATATTGATTCAGTTCTCAAACTAGAATGTTTTTTATGGTTTGCAATCTGCAATGCCAGAAACTCGACTCAATTCAACAACAAAAAGTAGGGAACCTTCCAATGATCTCAGGTGAAAGAATCAAAGTGGACTATCAATCAAAATGGCCGTGCCTCCAGAATGTGGCACCATTGGTCATGCTCACATTTCAAGAATTGCAAGCGCCATTTTTGTAACAAACCTCATTGGATACACAACAATCCCACCAGGGGCAGAGCAAGGATTTTGGTTCAGTGGGGCAAGACTTAATACGAAAAAAAAAAGGGAAAAAAATTTAAACAAGTTAATAACGATAACATTAAAAATGTAATAATTTATTTTACAATTATTCCCTACAGGCTACAGCTTTTCAAACGGCATTTAATAACCTCAGATCTTAATTCATTCCCCAAAATAACCAAATCATTACTATTGCAGTAGCAATAAGACAAGCTCTTTTTCAAGGATGCCTTTTCTTGCTAGTTTGCAGCAAGAATGGAACTGCAGTAAGTTGGACAGATTTAGCACTGACATACATGCCTGATGCTTATATTCTTGGTTGAGCTGTATTTAGCTCAGTGATAGTGATGTCATGAAAAAGAAGGGACGCAAGAATAAATACAGAGAGCAAAAGAAGGAAGCTAGCTTGAACTTGGATGAATGGAGCATAACCTACACTTCATATTTGCTCGAGTTACTAAGAATTCTCTCAATTTCTTCTTATAAACCAAACACGGTATGCATAAACAATCAATCACTTGAAGAAAGCTTCTGGAAATAAAAACTAATAAATCAACATTCAAGAACACTAATTGTGATTCACGAAAGTAGAATTCAGAAATTCAAGAACACTAATAAATAGAACTCAAGAAATCTCATCAAGAACGCTAATTTGTAAAAGTAGAATTCAAGAATAATATGTTCTCTTGAAGTTATGAATGCTCAATAAAGGATGAAATAATTTCTATATCCTGAAATGTGAGAGAATGGAATGATTTTAGCATTATAGAGGCAAAGAAGAAATTAAATAAATATAACTTAAATTGGAGTCCAAGATTCTATTCACATTTATCTAATCACTGCTCTTTAAGCAATTGAATGCAGCTTAGCAAACCATCTTTGGACCACAAGATAACGAGCAAAAAGCCTCTGGTAGCAGGGAGCCTAAACCACTCATCCAAGTTTAACGCGCAAAAATGATGAAGTCTAAGACAGAAAAACAAAAAACGAGCAAGTAAAATTACAAAGTTCTGCTTTCATGGTGTAAGAGTGGTCTGTTGAGTGCAGCTTCTGCTGGAACGTTGCCAGAATACCAATTAGAAACTAGGGTTAAATAATTGGGAATTTGGGATTGATTAGGTGTTTAGGCTTAAGCGTTGTTTGGGCTGGGTTTTCAAAGACATGGGCTGGGATTAGGAACTTAGGAGATAGAGGGCTGAATTTCAATTTTCTAAGAAAAACAAAATACCCAGCGGGGCAGGTGCCCCCACTGGGCCTGTCATAGCTCCGCCCTTGAATTCCACAAATGACAAGTCAAGGTCTCAAGGAACACAACTGTTGATTTGAAGTTCAAGTCTGCATAAATACTGCATATTTTGCTCATGGGGATAGATAGCCAAATTCATTAGCGAATCCCCCACCAAGAACCTTTCCACTAAAATAAAAATTTCAGGCCACCAAGATGGCCTCTAACAACTGGCAAAGGCAAGCTTTTGTCATTCAATTATGCTGCTACTAATAGAAAGAATTTCATTTACTTGTTGCGCTTTGACATGTCACTTGCTGAAACTCCTTCAGCAGCAGGTGTCCCTTCCATGATAAGACCCTCCTGCAAGAAATGACCAAACACGAATTCAATTAGAAGTTACAGATATGTGACAGCACAATCAGCAGAAACAATATTAAATCACTTGACAAGCAGATGGCATGTATCCATTTTTTCAAGGATAGAAGAGAAAAGCGCGGACTTGTAAACCAACCTTTGCCAGGTAAAGATTGCGGTGGTCATGAGCCTCTTTTTGGGCCTTCTCCTGTGCCTTATCCTGAGCTGTTTTCTTGTCCAAAGTCCTAAGAACTTTCAGCTGTCTTCCTTTTAGAGAGATACCGAAACCAGATACAGCATTCGCTGCTGAAAATGCAGCATTAGCAGCATCTGTTGTTTTAAACTTAAGAAATCCAGTCCCCCTGGGTCGCCTGCAGAAGTGTAGCCAGATATTCAAAAAGAACAATGATAAATTAAAAGATCTTGAAGCAGATTTAGTCAAATCCTTGTCCTTACTTGGTCACTTGATGAAGAACAGGAAAAAAGGACTGCACTTCACCAAACGCAGAGAAACGTTGTTTCACTTCTTCATTGACAATGTCAAAAGGAAGATTGGTTATGAAAACAGTGCTGTGCAAGTCGTCCTCTGCTTCTGCCGGACTAATTTGATCACTTCCCAAAGCATTCACTTGTTCTATTGCATGGGAACTAGATGCATCAACTGATTTATCTTGTAATTGAACCATTTCATTACCCTTTTTCCCCTCAGATGACTCCGGGTCATCATTGCCAGAAGTGGCTGCATTTCTAGAAGATGATGAAATGAACTTCTTGAGTACGTTTCTTGCAACTTCTGCTTCCACATCAAAATCAACTTCATTATCATCATCTTCAACTGAATCCATCTCGTCGGCTGCACCATCAACACTATGAGATTGTGATTTTTTTGTGACTTCCAAATCATCCTCCTCCGTATCACTGCTGCCATCTTCTCCATCAGTGTCGTGCTGTCCTGTAAAACCACAATTTAAATAGAGTATAATGTAATCATCTTGATTCCCAAAGCAAAAGGTATCGAGTCACCTTGAATGTGTCACCCAACAAATGTTCGGGAATTTTCATGAATTCAATTAAGAAATACAGCTCCAAAGCTCATAAATTTGCACATGATTAAATAAACAGACTTCAGTCAATTATTAAATAATGTGTATCCAACCAATCAACTTTAAACAAGATGGATCAGAGGAAAAGCTTTGATTTTGTTTCTCTAACTCGATTGATATTGCAAATGCCAGCAAAGACTGATAAGACTGCAAACTTTAAACAAGGTGTATTGATAACAGATTACAACACTGTTGAAGCACCCAAATTTTTAGTATTTGGCCAATTAAGGAAAACAAAAATAAAACAGAAAGTGTAGCATAAGTTAAGGGATTCAGATAATTAAAGGACATATTACCATCTTCTAAGGCGGCAACAGAATTTCTGCCAGATGTATAAACCTTTTTTGGAACAGCAAAATCAACAGCAATGGGTCTTTTACCGAATTGTTTTCCATTAAATTTCTCGATAGCCTGTATATGGAGTAAATGAGAGTGTAAGAGTGATAATCATTGCCCGCCAGTGGAAGCTGGTTCTAGAAATATGTAATGATGATGAAAGCTAATTAAATGTATAGGAGGCTCTTTAAAGGTCACGCCAAGCTAAGGCCAGGAGTCATATAAATGCTCTTAGAATTGAAGTGGCGGCATTCAGGTACCTTAGATGTCAACGTGAGCTACAAAGGTGTTCCTAAAGCTATAAAAATGCATATCTTCAGAGCTTTAAGAAACAAAAAGTATACCCCAGGGAATGGGTCTTAAAATCTTCTATTTTCAAATTCTTTCCATTGCCAAATCCTCAATATTGATATCATCTTTCCTCGTACTAATATATCCCAAGAAATTCCAAATCAAGATCTAGTAAAAGAGATCTCAATCTCAGAATAAGTATGCCCCAGACTGACTAGAAGAAGCATGCCCAAAGATACTCTTATATTAAGATCTCTGCAACACATTATTTTAGTCTTTTTTTCCATTTTTGATCCCTTAAAATTTCTTAATTAAGCAGCAAACAAGCTACTAATCAAGGCTGGGGGCTTGCATCACCAGAAGGACAAGGTTATCTTTGGCATTTAAGAACAGATAGAACAGTATTCATCAAACAGAAGGCATACATTTTCAGCTTCCCCCTTCGACGTGAATTTAACAAATGCAAATCCTTTAGATAACCTGCAAGACATAAATCAAGAGTGAAAACTTAAAAATGAAACCATAAGTACATTGGGAGAGAATTACAAATAATTGCATGTCATTATATATCTACCCAGTCTCAGAATTTCGAGGAATAAAAACTTCCCACACACATCCTACAGAAGCAAACATATCTTTTATCTCAGCAGCTTCAGCCTGCAATCAATAATCGACAGAAGAAATCTTCTCTTATCATGTATTGTTGAAAACAATAAACATAAGAGTGTGACCCACTGTAAGTTGTTAAATTTCAAGAGAAGAAAGTAACCTTGAACGGGAGATTCCTCACTATGAGTTTCCACTTCTGAGTTTTAGAGCCCTGGTGAAGACATGCAAGCATAAAAGGACCTTGAATCCCTCAATCACAAATAAATTGGAGGAACAAATTCTACGCAGATTGATGTTAATCACAGTAGTGTCAGGGATACAATAACAAGAATGTTATGTTAGAACTTCAAACAAATTAGTTGATGGTCAATGACATAATTGTACAACTTACACACCAGAAAGCACCATGCTAATATATCCGTATATAATCAAAGATTGCATCTTTTGACATAATGGCTTCCACACTAGTATGGTACTTAACCTAGAACACTTCGACCAAAAGTTAGATATGAACTCTAGAGATTTACCGAGGTGAGTAAACAATTTGGTAGTGTGTACTTGACAACTGATTTTGTTAGTGAGGTAGGCAGCAGAGAATCAGTTGTTGGAAGCCAAGACCTTCACGGCTTCACTCATTTTTTGGGGTCCGTGTGTTTTGATACATATTTAGTAAGTGCAGGGAAGCCATTGTTACACAACAAACAATGCATAGTTGTTTTACAAAATAAAAGGTGTGACGCACTAATCATAGGCAGCATTTGAAACCCTTGGAAGTTCAGACTTCAGACTCAAATTGTGAGACTACCATTTAAATCACTGGAAAGCAGTGAACTACACTGTGATTTCATCTTTGATGCACTGATTTTAAAAAAGTTTGACAACTAGTCACAAAAAGCAAAAATTAGTTGGTCAATTGCTTCATATAGGCATACAAATCGTTCCAAAGACAGTAACCCTACCTCTCCACCAAGCTGACGTGCCCAAATAGATTGCCCATGTATCTCCTTTTGGTGCAACGCTGCAACGCATGCACGGGCTGATTTTACACTCGTAAAAAGTACAGAAGAAGCATCCATTTTACATCCATCTTGAGCTAGCCCTGCACATGATCATTTATTGGAGGGCATATCACCATCCCAAACAAAATATATTCAATCCCTCTGAGGAGCATATAAGTTGGTCAGCTAATTAAGCAACAGCACAATGAGGAAACAATACATGAGCTTTCTACTAAAGATAATTAATTAAAACTTAGGTAACTGTGAGAAAGTTTCATTAAATACTCAAAATTAAAACAAAAATGTATCAATAAACAACAAGAAGCCCACTAAGTCCTATCCCGATAATATTTGGGTCGACTACATGAATTTATTTTCTCCATTCCGTTTGGTCCATCACTACTATAGAAGATCCAATGGAACTAGATCCTTCACAAGCATTTTTAGAGAGAAGTACATATAAACCTGTAACCAAAACCAGAAAAACCACAGTACGGCAAAGAAAAGCATGTGAACGTAGTCCCATGTTTCTATAATTGTTTTGTTGGGCTGCTCTCCCTCCTACCTTACGGCAACTAGAGAGTGAGCAAGAGTTATGGGAGGCAGTGCAGAATCCAAGAATTGTACCAGGAAAAGGATGCAAAATACATTATAAGAGTTAAAGGAACAGTAAGATGGCTTTACATTCAATTTCTTTTATGTTTCATTTCAGAACCATAGGGCAGCTAAACAGTGCTCCATGTCTATTTTCTTGGACAAGCATCAATAATACTAAGCTTGTCTTTCAAGACATCAATGATATTATGCGTAGATTCAAATAATAAAACTATTACCATATTTTTATCCCTTCCCGCTCCCTCTCAATGATCAACCTTTACTTGGAAGCCTTCATACACAAAAAGTTATCAGTAATTTCAGGGAAAAAGCTCAAAACCCAAATTGAAGGCAACTAAAAACTAAAGGGCTGTTCTCTTTGTATTTCAGTTTTGTGTTTTAAATTTTGAATTCATTTTGGGTTTTGTATTTTGAGTGTCCATTTTGAGATTGTTGAAAATGTGTTCTTTTTGGCATTTTGAAAAATTATTTTGAAAACACCCAAAACGCGTTTCGAAAATTTTGACTTGATTATAACTTAAAAAACCCAAAACGACTGTCGTTTTGGGTTTTCTTTATAAATTTTTAACTTGTTTTTAAAAACGCGTTTCAAAAGTAGGAAAGAAAACGCTTTTTCACTGTTTTGAAAAATCGAAAACAGAAAAATGCTTGAAAATGGTAAAGAGAACATACCCTACCCTAAGGTTCTATTAACTTTAAGAGGTAAGGGATTTGAAAATTTTCAAACTTCTGTATTTGGAGAAGTGGAGATGAAAGGAACATAAGGCGCAATAAGTTTTACAACAGTTAATTTCTGTAAAACCATTTTTCACTCTTATCAATAATTCAGTTCAAGCATCGCCTTCTTGACAACTACTTGTTACTATGTTTACTATTGCCACATATATTCTTCTACAGTTCGTTTCCCTACTGCATTAACATATACTGGTCAAGAAAGGGTGATGCTTGAAGTAGAATCCTTGATAAAAGATCTATCAAAGAGATAATTGAGCAAAAAAATTAGAATCCTCCTTCAGAAATGAAGAATGTTATGAGGATAATATCAAACGTTTGACTAGTAAAATGGACAATGATGAGACAAATAGAACTTAAATATACGTATGGAGCATGAAGCAGGCCTTAGAAAGTAAGTTTCGTATACATGTCGGATTATTCCTGATAAAGACCTGTAGAGAAGGATACTGTCGATATGGATAAGTGGGACAAAATAGAATGTGATAGAATTGTTACATGTTAGGATTTACACTGCAAGAAGCATTGAAGCCATTTATCTGTCACACACACAACATAAATGGCTATGCTGCGAGTTTTTTATGTTTTTCAATCGTGTTTGATGATTTTTTATTGTGAATCTGTTCAGCATATATCCCTTAACTCTGGCCTCAAAAAAGCAGAGAAATGAAGAAGTGGCGTCCAAGCCCGTGGCTCTGTAAGGGCTCACTCAGCTCTAACTCCAGAAGCTAGACTAGCTTAAGGATCTGTTTTCTACGTCCATTCAGTGGGTGTGGAAGGTTACTCGCAACGAGACCAAAATAAACTTGTTAACGTAATTTAGGAGCTGCAACATGTAAATGTAGTTACCATGATGCTGAAGCTCTTCTCTGGGAAGAGGGTAGGTGACAGAACATATTTTGCCACAGTTCGTTGCTTGACGGTGTACTTCCTCTGCCACATTAGCATTAAGAAGACCACCAAATACGACTGTCTTAGCAACCCTATTTAGCATGAAGAGAACTTCGTGTCAGATATGCTGAACAAGAAATTAATTATAAGCAAATAATATCATAAATTTAAAATATACAACTACAAATTTAGAAAATTGTGCTTCAGAACTAAAACTTGAAAACATATTTATATAGAAGTTACTAAGTTGAAGGTTAGAGAATCCTTCTTTGTAGAAAATATCAACTGAAAAGAAAGCCAGCCAGTTTCAAACTGACTTAGGTTACTAATCTAACTTTGAGAGGCAAAACATGGTCATCCCTATATCAAATCAGGTGCTGTATCATGACTTCACTACTGATACCATTTCCTGAGATGATAAGATTGGGAACAGAACATAGTCTTACATAAGCCAATAGATATATTCTAACAAACGAGATTGATGTGGAAATATCAATCAATCTGAAATTAAAGATATAAAAGAAAAGGGAGCTAGCAAAAGAATAGTATAATCAAGAAATGACAAAAATGAGAATAAAACAAAATTATTTTACATCTCGAGGGGACATCTAAGAATGGACGTGACAACTTTGATACTACCTATATATCATTACAAGCCAAACTACAATTCGAGAGACAAAGAATGTGATTGATAATATTTGGCGCAACCTAAATGTGGGACTATAGCATAAAAATTCATCACAGGAGAAATAACGAACTTTTTATTCCTGTCCATATAATAATATCAAGCCAATAACCTGGCACCTTTGCTTTTCTGAACCAATCCCTTCATCAGGCAGACTACTCGAAATCACACTTCTTTTCCGTTTCTTCGTGGATTTACCTATTTAAAATCAACAAAAACATATATTAAGTACAAAAAAATGGAAAAAGAACACCAATAGTCTTAAGGCAAGTGTAAACATTTTCGTAGTTAGATACCTTCTACATGAGAGTTTGGTGCCTTCTCAAGCTTTTCTACTTTTGTGGCTGAAATGTTTTCTGCACGAGAGTTTGGTGCCTTCTCAAGCTTTTCTACCTTTGTGGCTGAAACGTCCTTGTCGTTCTTTGTCTCAATAACATCTTCAGAATGAACTACTAAGTGGAAAAGGTATAACAAGATAACATCAAATAAACATCAAGAACGAATATACATCTTTACCTTCTGGTGGATGTAGTAGCTCATATTGTAAACTTGAGTCAAAACTTAAGAAAACATATGTTAGCTATCTCGAAGTTTGATACCTTTTAAATGAGAGTTCTGTGCCTTCTCAAGCTTTTCTACCTTTGTGGCTAAAACGTCTTTGTCAGTCTTGACAACATCTTCAGCATGAACTATAAGTGAATATGGCATAAAACAGAACTATCAAACTAACTTCAAGAATGTATTGACATCTTTAACTTCTGGTAGATGTAGTAGCAGATACCGTGAACTCAAGTCGAAAATTCAGAAAAAGGAAACGCAACTATGACCTTGATTTTCTTTTGCTCGACGTTGCTCAAGAGAAGTACGATGCATAGCATGTTTCACTCCAATATTTCTACCTCCAATGGTAGAGCCATTTTTCAGCTCAATTGCACGGTTAGAATCTTCAATGGCGGCACTGAATTTGCATTAAAAATCAAGAATAGGTGTTAGCATTTCCTCAAAATTTTACAGAAGGGTGTAGAAATAGAAGAAAGTTCACTTACAATTGAACAAAGCCAAAGCCTCGGTGTTCGTTAGACCCTGATATACATGTGTAATTAAAAGAAGTTCACATTTAGCTTCTGAAACTTGTGAAGAAAGCAATTATGTTATATTTAATGATAATGTATTTGATTTGTATAGAGTGCTAGTGCGATGTTCTCATGAAGAAAAACACTTACATAAATAGTAATTGTAATGAATAATACCATAATTTATTTTATGTCAGTTCGAAATGATAATTTACGAAGATATACCTTTCTTGGAGACCATGAAGCACCGTCTGATCGGTCCAACCTCACTGAATGTTTCTTCAAGCTTAATTATTCACATAAACAAGTTTAAGACAACAAGAATAAGCATTTAATCTGTGATAAAAAAATATATACACTCACAAATGTGTGTGTGTGTGTGTGTAGAGAGAGAGAGAGAGAGATTTATACCTGAGTATTGGTGAAAGAAAAGGGTAAATTGGCAACAAAGACAGTAGCAGAGCAGTGAGGAGTGTTGCCACTGTCCTTCATCATCTTCTTGTTTCCCATTCTCTGATAGTGTTTAATGGGAGCAGTGAATGTTAGCAGCATCATGGCCGTGAATTAAGACATCTTCTGGTTATGTAAACATATGTGATCTATTTATTTGTTCGATATAATTAATATTAGTATACTTATTGTAGAGTCCTAGGCAGGGATCCAGGAATTTTGGGCGCATGGGCTAAAATTTAAAAGTAAATATAATAAATTTATATATAACATTAAAGTCAAATTCATTTAATTTGAATTTTTTCCCGACGAGGTTTGAAACATAAAATTCATCTATAATAGAATCTATATTTATCTTTTCAACAAGTTCTCGTTCGATAAAGAGTGTCATACAGTCAACCAAAAAGTCATCATTCTATTACAAAGATCCATCTTCACATGTTTCATTGTTGAAAATGCTCGTTCAGTAGATGCAATAAAAAAAATCAATCATCAATGAATTACTCTAACGTCAATAAAAAATAATTCATTAAGCAGACAAAGCAATAAAAATAATTCATTAGGTCGACAAGGCAACAACAACAAGTCATTAAGCCAACAAGGCAACATGTCAACAACAAGTCATTAAGCCAACAAGGCAACAGGTCAATAATAATTAATTAACTAATTTACTGACGAGACAAGTAGGCAACAACATTCAATTTCAATATTTTGCCGACAAGGCAACAAGTAAAGAGATGAGGACATTTACTTACTAGGGGGTATATTCAAGCGTTTCCTACAAGTACGTGGGACTGCGTCTGTGCCTTGAAAAATTTACCGCACCTTCGAAATTCGAAAATAATTCAATTAAGCCTGTTGACATGAAGAGAAATTCTGCATAAGAATTTAGAATGAATTTTTAATCCACAATCTAATTAACTAAGGCATGTGTGTCGAAAATTTATTGTCAAAATTAATATCAATCGAATGCTCGAAGTAGAAAATTAGAAAAAAAAGTGCTCTAGTATTGGAAAAAAAATTCTTCTGGTCATTTCAACAAGCTGCAAGTAGAAACAAGAAAACCCCGGTTTTTCAGAAACTCATACTTAATATTTACCAAAAAAAATTAAAAATTAAAAATATATATATATATATATAAAAAAACGGTCCAAGTTATAAAATCTGAGAAACTAAACTCGGAAAAATGAAAATACTTATCAGTCACCAATGTCAAAAGATGTAGGCCTGCTGCAAAACGGGGAGTAATTTCAAGAGATGCAATATTTGATTTAGGTAATGGATTCCTTAATTTTGTAGAAATATAATGGGGGGATTGAAAGTTTGAGACATGAGAGAGGCGGTTTGACGCCGGATTGCAGAGAAAAATCGTCGTTGCAGTGGAGAGGGAGATAATTGGATTAGAAATAGAATTCGAATTAGGTTTGGGTTGATACTGACTGATAGTGGGTAATAAAAATTAAATTTTTGTTTATGCCAAAAAATTGGAGTTGGATTATTTTGTACTCATCTGTTTGTTGGAATTAGGTTTACTCTTTTTTCTTTTGTTGGACACGGGCTGCTCAATCATTTTACATGGGCTCAACCCGAAAAAAAAGCTGACTAACTGGATCTGGGCTTTGGCGAGCCTTAATTTTGTGGTAAACATCTTATGAATTAGAGAAATGTTTTAAGGCACATTTATTAATTAGAGAAATGTTTAAGGCGCATTTAAAAGAAAATTTGAGTAAAGAAAATCGTTCAAACAACCACAAGCTTCAACTGTCAAGAATACTATTTCGCTTCCAACTTCCAAGCCTTGAAACAAGGGAGGAGACATGCGTTCACTCCAGTAAGAGAATACCAAAATAATACTATAAAAATGAAAAAAGCTTTTACAATTGTTGTCTGCGGGTTTTCATACTTAGAAATGCCTTATAATTGCCACATTATCAATAGCATTGCAACATTTTATCGAACACCTGGTGGGATTCTACAAAGTTGCTGTTCGAGAAGAACAAAACTAGGCCATTTTTCATTTGTCTAAAAATTAGATTTTTAATATTTTTTTATAAAAGTTGATAGAATGTGGTTGAAAAGTTGTAGATCCTATGATATGGTGATCGACTTAGATTGAATCAAATTTTTTAACTGAACCAATCAGGGACGAAACAAGATTACAAGGTATACGACGGGAAAAGGGAATCAATATCATTAATTGACAGATTTTGAAAAATTAAGAAAACCTGCAAGTAATAGATAACAAATCCTATATTAGATGAAGATATGCCATCAAAAGTTAACAAATCCATCCGGTAGTTTTCACTTTTCGCCAAATCCATCTTGCACATTCTTATTGATCAAATAACAAAATTGGACGAAGATATGCCATGAATTATTTAAACCAAGTAGCTAAGCCTAATTCGATAAGGTGTTCTATGTTCAATAAGTTTGCTTTTGGAATCGACACAGAACTGTAAAAATAAATAATGATCGTATAATCTTTTCTTAATTCCATTTGAAGAATTTCAATGTCTTCGGCAAGAGTAGTGCAAATTTACATTGTCTTAAAATCCAAAATATTTATAAGTTCAAATCATCATAGTTAATTTGTTTATTTCTTCCGCAGAATTCTCGTTTAATTAATCGAACTGCTCCATATTATAGAAATCACAAACTTAAAAACTCAATTTATAAACACAAGTAAACCATACACTTCTTTGTTATGATAAATAGAGAGCAATACATAACTCAATCTATGACTAAGAATTAAAATACAATATTGTAAAAATTAAAAATCCTAAGCCCTGAAATAATTTTCAGCAACAATCCAAATAAAATAAAACATTGTAAACAAAATCAAATCAAATATACAATGAGATTACAACAATAAAAAAAATGAAAATGATTTACCTAAACAACTAAACGGTAAGATAGAAAACGGCCCAGTTGTTCGCCGGCCGGTATTTGGTTAGACCGAGACTAAGAGTAAATGAAGGTGTTATGAATTTGGGAATGGGACGACATAGATTGTTTTGAGAAATATAGGTTAGATTTTGGCATTAATTTAGGATCTGATCAATTAAAATTGGGCAATTTTAATTAGGCTAGTTTGGTTAGTTGCCACTTTCCCAAATCCATAGCACCTTCCTTTCCGCTCAGTCTCGGTCTGACCAAATACACAATTCAACAGTATTGTATTTTCATGTTTAGCTATTTAGGTATTCCTTTTCATTGTTAATTTTTAATTTTTATTATTGCAATTTGAATGTATATTTGATTTTGAGCTAATCTCTAACAGCACTCTATACAAGAATAAATTTAAGCTAAAATAAAAGAAGAAGAAATGAACTAAATATCCAACTCAAAAATAAAACCTAGTTATCAGAAACTGAAGAAACGAAAATTACTAAGCTAATAAACTCAAAAATACTATCTTACAACACTCTAATCAATTTAATTAATTTATTTTGTTGCTTCAAAGCTCAAATTTGACACAAATCAAGAGTTATCCTATCAGGATTTACATAATCTTAAGATTTAAAAAGAAACGGAGTACAAAACCAAAAACTTCAACAGATTCTGAAAAAAATAAGAAAAAAAATGAAGTGGAAAATCTCAAACTTCAACAGAATCAAAGAAAAAAATAATGTACCTCAAATAAAACCTCGAAATCTTTCAAAACCCAGAGAAGAAATTCAGCCTCAAAATTTCGCAAAACCTGCAATTGTTATCATAAATAAGAAAAGGAAACGAAGCAGAAAATAAAAAACATTAACTGAATCTGAAAAAAGTACCGTACCTCAAATGAAGCCTCGAAATTTCGCAAAAAACCAAGAAACTTGTTAGTATTTCTCAAATTTGCACACACTATGGAGTAAGTAATCAATTCCGAAGAACAAGAAGGGACGATTCTTAGAAGGAAGTCGAAGCAATAAAAGAAAAATTAAGAGCTGCGGACGAAACGAAGAAACTGACGTAGGGTTTTCATTATTTCCCTATGGGCTATGTATGCAAACAGAAAAACGGCGTCGTTTTTACCCAAATAAAAGAGAATGACGTCATTGTATCACTATTACATAGGGATGCTAGTAAAATTGGCTTCATCAAATCTAATTTCCACTTTTAATTTTTAACCTTTGCACATTTTCACAATTGTCTTTCGAACATTGAAAGACAAAGATACTCTTAAATAAATATTACCACTACAAAATATTATTTTATTTAAATGACAATACTACAATTTTAGTTAATAAGTAAAAATCAAATAATTCTCAATTAAAATTTCAAAATCAATTCATTTCAACACAAATAAAAATTCTGTTATTTCTCATCCGCTACAACATCAAGATCTCAGAAATTGATCAAACGCTAAATAAGAAAAAAAATTATATTTATCACTTCGAATCGGTACGTATATTTATATATTTTTTATTTTATTTTCGTTCAATTAGTATATTATTTTAATCGATAAATCTTATTTCGATATAGATTAACATATAAATAAATTTTTTTAACAAATCTATAATTTCATAAGCATAAACAAGAAAAAAATCCATATGCATGTATATTAATAGTCAGCTGTTAAATACACTTTTTTTATAAATTCTGTTGTTCGATGGTTGAGCCGATTTTTCAACTATTTTTTTCTTAGAATTAAAATTATGTTTCATCATGTAGATATGGTTGTAATCACAGTCTGTTACTTTGAAAATTTCGAATTGAATGAAAAAGATCGATAGGTATGGAAATGGACGAGTGATATAGGTGGTGGTATTCCAATTTCCATAACATCGAGTACATCGTATGCGAAAATGTATCATGATTTACAAAACAAGTTGAAAATCGATCTCTCTCAGTACGATATGGAACTAAGATTTTAATTCAACGACCATTCATCCATTTTGATTCCACCTATGATTGTTGCTTCTGATGTTGAAGTAAATTATCTATTTGTATTTAAAAAAATGCATGCGACTCATGTTCGTTTAACTTTAGTGAGGAATAATGTCGAAAAAAGTGAACACGAAGACTCAGATAAAGGGGATCATAATGCCAATAATTTTTAGGACATGGTGGAGATAGCTCGTGAGAATGATATGGTTATTCTTAAGACAGTTGTTCCTCATCGTAATCTCGCTGATACGCACAGAATTTCGTCAATAATTCACAACAACAAGAATGAAAATGAATTTACAAATGAGGATTTAATTGATTTATCCTGTCAGAGACATGAGTGAGGCGGTAGTTCATAAGCTGGATCGAGTAAACCATCATCTAATTCTTCGCATATGGTTCCCGATTATGAGAATTTGTATGTCAAGCAACTGTTTGAAACAATAAAAGATTTGCAAGAAGATGTGCACTGAAATACAACTTTTAGTTCAAAGTGAAAAATCAAACAAGTCATTGTTGACGATTATCTGCGTCGACAGAAGTTATCGTTGGCGTTTGCGAGCGACGAAGGTAGACACGAGGCAAGCCTTTTGGGTGAAAATGAAGTCGTAATATGGTTAAATTGAACTTGGGCGAGGCCATTTGCATGAGAGAGAACCCACTTGGGAA
This sequence comes from Fraxinus cuspidata, assembly GCA_903798385.1. Taxonomy (NCBI): domain Eukaryota; kingdom Viridiplantae; phylum Streptophyta; class Magnoliopsida; order Lamiales; family Oleaceae; genus Fraxinus; species Fraxinus cuspidata. The sequence goes on from CAIGRP010017800.1 coordinate 48,225, forward strand.
GAGACAGTCATTGATAAGGCTGAATTGAACTTAGCCGAGGTCCTTTGCATAAGGGAGAGTCCCTTTGGGAAGAGTCGGCCAGTGATAAGGCTGAATTGAACTTGGGCAAGACCCTTTGCATGAGGAAGAGATCATTTGGGGAAGAGACAGTTGTTGATAAAGTTGAATTGAACTTGGGCGAGGCCCTTTGCATGAGGAAGAGCCCCTTCGGGAAGATGCGGCCATTGATAAGATTGAATTGAACTTTACCAAGGCTCTTTGCATGAGGGAGAGCCCATTTAGGAAGAGGCAGGCGTTGATAAGACTAAATTGAAGTTGGTCAAGGCCCTTTACATAAGGAAGAGCCATTGATCTTGTATGGAGATTTTCTCTAAAATGCCTATCTACCTACTCATCTATGAAAGTTCAGCTCCCCATGGGGGGTTCGCCCAAAATAGGGTTCGGTCATGGACGTTTGGCAAATTTCCATATGGGTAGAATGACGTGGAGTGCATTCTTAGGTTCACTTATTGTGTAGCTACCGCTAGGCCTTGCTTAGAGCTTCGTTGGAATAGGCGTAACAATATTCCTCCAAATCCATGTATGAATATTTATTTAATGCGTAGATTGAGTGTACAATATGAGGAAATTTTTGAAGCAGTTTGCGAACCAGAACATGATTTAAAGCGATGCCCTTACATTTAGGCAAGCCTTTGGGGTGAAGATGAAGCATATGACAAGGATGAATTGAACTTGGTCGAGGCCTTTTGCATGAGGGAGAGCCCATTCGGGAAGAAGTGGCAGTTGATAAGGCTGAGTTGAACTTGATCGAGGCCTTTGCATGAAGGAGAGTCCCTTTGGGAAGAGACATTTATTGATAATGCTAAATTGAACTTAGGTTAGGCCCCTTACATGAGGGAAAGCCCATTTGGGAAAAGACAGTCGTCGATAAAGCTGAATTGAACTGGTCGAAACCCTTTGTATGAGAAAGAGCCCCTTTGGGAAGAGGCGGCCATTAATAAAGTTGAATTGAACTTGGTCGAGACTCTTTGCATGACGGAGAGCTCATTCGAAAAGATGCAGCCTTTGATAAAGCTGAATTGAACTTGGTCGTGGCCTTTGTACGAGGGAGTGCCCATTTGGGAAGAGAGCCGTTGTTAAGGCTGAATTGAACTTGGGCAATGCCCTTTGCATGAGGAAGAGCCTTTTTGGGAAAAGACAACCGTTGGTAAGACTAATTGAACTTGGCTGAGACCTTTTGTATAAAGGAGAGCTCCTTTGGGAAGAAGCGCCCGTTGATAAGACTAAATTAAATTTGGTCGAGGCGCTTTGCATAAGGAAGAGCTTTTGCAGAAGGGAAAGCCCCTTTGGGAAGAGGATGCCATTGATAATGCTGAATTTAACTTAGTTGTGGCCCTTTGTAAGGATGTAGCTCTAACGTACAAAGACTTCATCCATGGTATTTGATCTATCCATGGGAAGGGGGATAATCTTCTAAGACAATAAGTTGTGGCTCTATGTGGGATGCATCACACTTGTTTCTTGATGAATCTATTTTATCTCTTTACAAGGGATAGCTCTTCCTTGCAAGAGCTTCCTCCATGGTGTTTGATACATCCATGGAAAGTGTTAATCCTCTAAGGCGACAAGTTGTTGCTCTCTGTGGGATATATCACACTTGTCCTTGGTGAGGCTATTTTACTTCTTTGTAAGGGGATAGTTTAGCTCCCCATGGGGGTTTAGCCAAATTGTCACATTGGCAGAATGACGTGGAGTACAGGACTGGGTTCACTTGTTGTGTAGCAACCACTTGGCCTTGATTAGAGTTTCATTGGAAAAGGCATAACAAACTTAATGTTATTTCGGGTTCTTTTCTAAATTTTAGTCAATAAGAAGAGAAACTAAAAAAATTTCATTAATATACATTGTATACAACTATTTCACTTCCAAACGAGGTCAATTAAAAAGGAAAGGGTCACATTTACCCTGACATGTCTTCATGTTTGTGTAATAAAAAAGCTCTTCTTGCACCAAGCGGAAAAAATCCTTGCGTCAATCACTAGAAACAGCCACTCCAACCAAGAAGAAAATTGAAAAAGACAGTGATGGAACCAAAAGTAAAAAAAATAAAATATGCTAATCAAGGACATTTCCTATTTTGAAGATGAACACGATGATGTAAATGACTTTTATCATGATGTTTTTATTCTGAACATGTGCTGCTGATATAATTATACAAAAAATAGTTCATTTGTTTGAAATGTCCAACTTTTGTTATCTTTTGTAACATTCAACTTCTCCTATAATCGATTACATCCTGCTAGGGATTAAAAAAATTGCTAATGTGCACATGTATCTTCAATGGACAGATTATGGTCTATGTTATATAATTTATCGTAAGCACTTTTTAAAAATAAAAAATATTATAAAACCATATAGAATATTGCACTTAACCCTATACAATTCCTATCTCATTTATTCAACAACTTAATTTTAATGAAAAGTGTTCATATACAATCAAAATACTATTAAGTATATGTAATTATAGAATTGCTGCGTGCATCGCACGTGCCCGTGGCTAGTAGTACTTCTAGATATATAAACCAATTGGTAGTATATAAAGAAATATTATTTTAAAATTGGGTAAATATGAGCTTTTCCCTTTCTTTTAAAAGATTTATTAGTTGCAAATGGAACCATTGTGTCTCAATTAAAGAAAAATAATAGTTATGTTTTTGAATGGATGGAACCATTGTGTCTCAATTAGGCACCAGATCATACAATTAAATAAATTCAATTTCTAATAAAAAAAAACATTAAACATCAACAATTCGACACATCGTAAGATAGAACCAGAGTACAGTACCGCAAAAACCAAAGATACATACAAGCAATACAACCCTTCAAGAAACTCTATATAAGCAACCCAAACAAATACATAAAAAAAATGGAATATGTAAAAAACATGCATATATCATTATGCAGATTGGGAGACCACAATGCACAAGTACCAATGGTTAAACATGAATAAAGATTAAATGAAAGTAAACATGTGTGAAGAGTTGGGGATCAGAAAATACTTTTCCTCCCCTCATCACCCCCAAGCCATGGGCAGGTCGAGGCTGTCAACAAGACTATTAAATATACATTGAAAAGGAAATTGGATGCTTCTAAGGGAGCTTGGGTTGATGAACTAACTCAAGTACTTTGGACTATCAGAACCACAAATAGAACCGCGATCGGGGAAACCCCATTCTCTATAGCTTACGGAGCAGAGGCAATGAGCCCCGTAGAAGTAAGCCTACCGTCTCCTCGACGAATGCATTTTAATGAAATAGCCAACGACGAAATGAGGAGATGTGAGCTTGACCTCCTAGAGGAGAAGAGAGATAGTTCGCAAGAAAGGTTGGTTGTGTACCAAAGAAAAATGACCAAGTACTATAACTCAAGGGTGAAGCAGAGGTCATTTCGTGTAAATGAGTTAGTACTTCGAAGAGTGTTTTTGTCCTCGAAAGAGCATGGCTTAGGGACCCTTGGCCCAAATTGGGAAGGTCCTTATCGCATATGTGAAGAGGTTTGACCTGAGACTTATAAAATAGAAAACATGAATGGAATGGTACAACCTCATCCATGGAATATAGAGCATCTGTGTAAATATTATCAATGATGAAAAGCATCTTGTGTATATGATCAAAAGTTCAATAAAAGTAGTTTTCTTTGAAGCATGCTTCTTCACAAATGATTTATTTAAAAAGAGTATGGACAAATCGATGAGACATTAAACCCAAAAAGGACAACCTCGGAATCCAATTATAACGCTATCATTAAAATGTTATATGTTAAGGTACGATGTTTAAAGCTGCGTATGTTTTGTTATATACTTGGCCAAGTTCTGACAAAAGATGAAGAAGTCCAGTTAGAATTGTTATCAAAATTTGAAGTGGTTGAATCCTAACTTCATTTAGATACCAGACCTACTAACACTTGTAAAAATGTTGCAGGTCTGATAATTGAAGAAGCTTATGTTTTGTAAGTCTGACCTTGTTATAGCCTGATGTCGTTAACTTAATATCGATAATCGTTAGATATTGTTATTAAAATCCGAAGCAATGGAGTTGCAAGACCTGATAACACTTGTAATTATTTCTTAAGTTCAACCATGTCACTATCTGATGTTGCTAAGGTTAGGAAATTGTTATGCGTCTAATGTTGTCATTAAGTCAATGTTAGCATGGAAATACAAGTTGATTCGGACCATAAAGGATGTAACGGAGTATGAAGCAGAAGCAGTACAAAGTAAACGAACACAAGCATTAAGTAAAATGTTGTTCAATAAAGAAAAGTACATCAGATGGGCCGAAGCCATTATATTTGTTTGCAAAAAGTAAAAAGCTATGTCCTAAGAGGGTGAGGGTTGAGGAGCTACAAAAGGTACAATAGCTTTGGGGGCCACCTCGTCAACAGTATCACCATCCAGTTCGATTACTTGGGCCCCTTCAGCTGAAGTTTGTAGTTCTGGCTCCTCATCATTTCCCTCCAGAAACTCGACTCTAAGTTCAGAGGTGTTGACGTCTCTATGATATACTTCCAACCATTCAATGACCTCAGTGTAAGCGTAGTTTCTACAATACGCCCTAAAGCGTTGATAAGCCTCAGTCAGATGAAAGTTGACCATGAATAATTTCTCAGCATCGCTCTTGGCGCGTTCAGCATCACTTCGAACCGTCTCTACCTCCGCAGATATGCCGGCCACTTGTGAGGTCAGTTTTCCCACTCTCCCTTTCAAAATGGAGTTTTCTTTATTAGCCTTCTCCAAGGCCTTAGCCGCAAATTTCTGATGGGCATCAGATGTCTCCACTCACTTCGTTAAGGAGGCCACCTCACTCTGAGATAGATGGACTTCCTTCGTCAAGTTTTCAATTTCTGCTAAGGCAAAAGCGAGTTTCACGGACTCTTCCTCGGCTTTTTTTTTAAGGTATCCACCTCCGCCTTCGCCTTATTGGCAGCTTCCTCGGTCTGAGATGCTTTATCAGCAAAGTCCCGATTTTTATTTTGAAGGTTTTTGAAGAAGGCCTCCACCTCTATGGCTACCCCGAATGACCTCCCCACCTAAGCCACCATCGTGGCCACAACGTCAACGGCATCGTTTTTCTCTACAAAGGTTTGCTACTGGTCCGTCCAGTATCTGTGAAATGTCACAATGGTAATCTGGATTTCTAGAGAAAGAAGGGCAAGAGCCTCGTCAGCAAGCTCGTCGTCCGTGTGGCCAGAGGTGCCTTCCCTCTGTGAATCTCGGAAGCAGAAGAGTCACTGTAGCCCTCGTCCTCTTGGCAGACAAGAGCTTTGAAGGTTCCCCAACGACGGGCCTCTTTTGCCCTCCAGAGGCTGCTGATAATCTCTCCCCCGAAGGTACCTCAAAATAAGGGGGAAGCACATCATTCGAACTGCCTACCCCAGTAGTGGACACCCTAAATTTCTTCTTTGGTTCCTCTACCACCACCTCATTCCCCTTATCAACCAGGGGAGGTCGTCCTTCCTCCTGAGAGGCAGCCTCCTTGCTGACCCTCTCTAACTTGTCCCTCATCTAATTTTCTCCAGCAGATGAGGGCTTCATTCCCTTCCCAGAGGTGGACGTCGTAGCAAGTATAGTAGTCATGTCACGGGTGGGAGGCCTCATTTTGTTAAAATTGTTTGCGAGGCAAGAAACGAACATCAGTAAAATATCTACAAGTAGAAGATGTGATGAATAACGTCGGCATGTATAGGTATTACCTCTCCTCGCCATCAAGCCAAAATCTTCAAAAAAGTGGGTCGACTGGATTAAACGGCCAAAATCGCGAATGGCCGATGATTTTTTGTACACCTCAGAAAGAATGTCTCAATCGCACTCAGTAAATTCAAATCGTTCAACCACCTCTGCAAAACAAACACAAAAGAGGGTGAGTATCAGACCTCGTCAGTTCAAAAAAATTATAAACAAGAAATACACTCACGAGCATCGGTAGGGACTTTAACAAGGGGAACGAGGTCTCCCTCACATTCTTGCCACTTCCCCTAACCCAGAACCAAGTCTCATTCCATCCCTTTATGGAGGTAGGCAGAGACATAGTGAATACCACCCCCTGGAATCCCCCTTTCCTAAGGACCTGGGTTGGTAGACAGTCTGGAAGACATGCAAGGGCATATCCTCACCCAACGAGGCTTCATTCCATAGGAAGTATGAGCCTACTAATTGGGCCCAAGCGTTAGGAACGAGTTGGGTAGAAGCAAGCCCATAAAGCCTAAGGACTACCCTAAAGAAATGATGAATGGGTAGGCGAAGACTGGTCTTCAATAAATATTCACTAATGGTGACGCAGCCTTGCATAGGGTAGCAAGCTCAATCACTAGGGGAGGGGAAAAAGAGTTCTATGTCATAAGGAATCATATACTTTTCCCTAAGGTTGGCCAGTAGGTAAGGTTTATAGAAGATGGGATTTTAGCAGCCCCCCCACGCTATACCATCACCCCCGAGACCGAGGCCCCTCGCCCAGCCTCGACGGCCCTAACAAGGTCTGATGTGTCTATAATCTCTACCCCCGTCTCGTTTGCCAACTTACAAATATCCACCTTTCTCATGGCAGAAGTTGAAGAAGCCATGTAACTCACACAATTGTTCTGAGTATGAGAAATAAGAAAGACACATTCTTACAAGTTAAAAAAAGATTGCAGATACTTACAGTCTTTTTTCTTAAAAAGCAACAAACGGGAGGGGACACTGAAGATCAACAGAGAAGAAGAAGAAAGACTTGGAGAGGAAAAAACGCTGGAAGGTTCTTGAAGAGAAGAACTCAAAAGATTTGAAAAGCTTTGAAGAGCAAAGAAACAATGATTTGTCCAAAAGTAGAAAAAACCCCCTTTTGAAATACACAACCTTTTTATAGGCAGACACACTCAGTCCCAATCGTCGAATTTCGATCTAGGTCATCTAACCGTATGTTTAGGAACTGTAATCTGAGCCACTCATCCCATTTGATGCTTCGTCTTCTATGGTGTAGATCTTAGCATTAGAATCATGCCCCTCTCCACGTTTGGAAGTTGTACGAAACGTGGGAGACATTCATCATTGCGCATTAAATACGGCAACTGTTACATGTATTGAAAGTTGTACCGTTTCAGTTGTCTTTTCTTGGAAGTTTGCCACAACATCAAATCATTGAGGCGCCATAATTAAGGACGCCTTGTGCCCTTCAAAGTCGTGCAAACAATAAAATCCCTCGTTATTATCAAATAATATTGGATTTATGGGCATCAGACCTTCTCGTATGCTTCAGATGTGCATATGGACCTCGAATATACATACGGGCCTCGGGCACAGGGGTGTGGGCCTTGGTATACGGAAGAGCTTCGAGGAATAAAATCCAGAGCAACACTACGATAAGTTACCCCTTCCAGGAAAGGTCAAAAAGTTGGAATGTTTTCCAAGTAAACCACCTCGGATCGGGGATCTACACAAATTAGATGTGTCTCGCCTAAGTATCAATAAGAGGGACTATCACTTGCTTTTTTCCTTTACACTAGAACCTGGTCATCACGAAGATTGTGCAATATTTGAAGTCCGTGTATTACATAAATAATCATGTTTAGACTTGGGGGACTATTGTTACGCCTCATCTCCGAAGCTCAAAGAAAAAGTGCCACGTAACAAGTCACGTAGGCAGAAAGTCAATAAGAAAGTCAATCAAAGACCCATAAGGTCAAAATATGAAGATGTCAAACAAACTGAAGTCCTTGCTCTACAAGCTGAAGTGCTTGCTGAAGTGGACCTCAAAACCAAAGTCCCTGCTCTACAAGTCGAAATGCTTGCTGACGCACTGCTTAAAGAAGCAAAGAAAAGAGTTGAAGCTCTCCACATAGAGAACCACCTCAAAATATCTCTCATAGGCTCTCAAACTCGTCTGAAACTCATGAAGTTGACGCTGTCTCTTGTAATAGATTTGAAGATCTCTTAGATGTGATTGATGTAACACTTGTAATAAAGTTTATCAATGCATTTATTGTATGAATAATCAATGATGTGAAGCCTTAGTAAGGGAGATGAGGCCACGTGATTTAGATCCACTGTCACCACGTCGGCCAAGGCAGTATAAATATGTCATCTTTGTAATTGAAAAGGGGTTGGATGGATAACAAAATCAACTCATATATTCAAAGAATACACACGAACCCTCGAAAGGAATAATATTAACATTTCAACTATCTTTCCACATATTCTCGTTTGTTGTTACATAGATTGGTTTGATTTCTCTTTGGTAATCATTGTTAGTGCGATTACTCACGTTCCACCCGCCGAAGCTCGAATATATTTTTGTCTTGCGCCGCAAAACACCTCCCACGTCCATTTCTACCCTGCTACGATCGTTATTCCGATAAGAACGTACCGGAATCGTGCTTAATGTGGCGTGAGTGGGCCCGACATATGTTGATTCATTTTTTAGGGTCAATAGAAGGTTCACTTATCTCTACTTTTATCCCCAAATTCCCATGATTTTACATAATTAAATAGGTGATTGAGTAAAAATTAGTAAGAAATGGGCAAAAAGTTATACATATTTAAACAGAGAATCAATATCCAACAGAAAAAAAGATCAATTTGGCTAAAAATTACATGAAAAACCCCCATCTAAATAACCGATCCCATAAATTCAACGTAGAGATAAAGCTCAGGGCCTACCTTGAAAGAAATGGAGAGTCAGATCTCCTGAAATTAAGATATCCAACTCAGAGATAAAGCTTACAGCTTACCTTGGTTACTGATTTTTGTTTTCTGTTATATTTATGTTATTGTGAAAATTTTAATTTGGTTTCCGGCCTAACTGATGATCGTGAAAAAACTAAATGAAAAGAAGAAGAAGCTATATTTCTGTCATTCTGTGGACTTCTGATAACATTGTGTGAAATTCTGTAATGCGGCTTTCTTAAAAATATGTGGACTTAAAAGTTTAATTGGAACCAATAGTCTACTAGTTTGAAGCAGCATTAGCCTTCTATCAAAACCAATAGTCTACTAGTTTATTAAAATCATGTATTTGCATCCATATGCATCATCCTCAGAGTTAAGGACACTAATAGTCTACTAGTTTATTGAAACCATTTTTAGTACGGTTAATGTTTTAATACAGTTATCAAATGAAGAGATTTTTTCAAAGAAAATCGATTGTGGAAACTATGTCATTTTTAGTGTTGTCGTAATATTGTTTTATATTTTTATCATCATTAAACATGGTTGAAATTTCGAAGTCCCGACTTTGATTAAATTTTGCCTGCGCTGAACAATATTCCTAACTTCGTCCGTGTACAACGGCCCATGTATTTCTAAAAAACACATGCATGAATGAAAATGTCAAACCCTAACTTATATTTCAATTGAAAATACCAACTAGCAAGATTTGATTTGTCTTGTCTTCTTATCATTCTATTTAACTTAATGCTTTAAACAAATTCAACTAGAAAAATAATATCGATCATATTTGCATACTTTATATTTGTATACATAAGGACCAAAAAGATATTTACTTCGAGGATGAGTCTTTTAACGTGAATAGTTCTTATAACATGTTTGTTATACAAAATTAGTGAGTATAGTCCACACAGTACATTATCACATGTTTTAAACATCCATTTCATTACGGTAATAAAATGTGACAAAAAATGGCTAGATTTTAGAGGGCACACTTTGGTACAATTAATGAAGAGGGCTCTATATGCATGTCTTAGTGTGAATAATTTTTATGACATATTTGTTACACAATATTGAAGAGTATTATCCACAACAGTATAATCATCATGGTACCAAACATCCATTTCATCATCAAGAGTGGTTGGATCTTAGAACGCGCACTTTCGTACAATCAATGAAGATGACTCCATATATAGAACAAAACTAGGTTCTAAAATGGTGTACTCTAGCTTGGATAATGAAGTTTTCTTGTATGTTGTCTTGTAAAGTTGGGTTCCTCGAAAAAGAGAGAAAAGAACATGTCGTCATCCCTTCAAGCCAATAAAGAAAAAAGTGTTTCTTTGTGTGTGTGTGTGTGTGTGACTGTTGATTAATTAAATAATTAGAGAGAGGGAGAGAGTTTAGTTTAATTAAATAATTGTATTGAATTATGAATTGGGTCACTTTCCACTTCATAGAAGAAAGAAGTTGTTAGCTAGCCAACACATGGAGGATGTATAAATAATGTTTTCTTGAAGACAAATCCAAACCATGTTTTTGCTAAAGTGTTGTTTTGAATCTTAAGTATGTCATCCTTGGTTTCATTCTTGTCTGGAATACAAAACAAATTCCTTATACTTTGTGTAATTAACCCTTTGATTTTCTTCGTTATTTTCTTAATAATTGATTATTGTTTGAGAAAATGATAATGTGTATTTGCATTGTAAATTATGACATTTTATATCTGCATTTGAGATGTGAAATTTCACATTAAAACGTCAATTTGGTTAAAAGAAGTAATTCGAGTCTGATTATTATTTTTGTATTGAAGCAATGCAGGATTTACTCTTTACTGTTTCAATATTTAAATGATGTCAAACTTTATACTCTCAAAAGTTACTTTCTAATTATACTATTAGTCATTATGGCTAAGATGTGTCAACAATTCGTTTCCAAGGACAATCAAGAATTGTTGGATTTTTCCATTTCCACTTTGTCTCTATGCTCATTTATAAGTTTTCTGTCCAATTACTTTATAATTTTTTATTTCTCATACTCATTTTCAACTATACATTCACATAATAAAATATTATACACGTAAATCCAAAATTTTTTACTACTTTTTAACCACATATCTTACAAAAAAATACTATTCAAAACATAAGTTTTTAAGTTTAAAGGCCACCAAATATGGGCTAAATAGGGATGACAATTTTCCCCGCCCAGCCCCCGAATGGGGCAAAAAAATCCGTCCCGAAAGGTTTGGCGGGGCGGGGCGCCACGTCTCGGGTCACCGAGCGGGGTAGGGTGCCCCGCACCGAACCCACCCTGTGAAGAATAATAATAATAATAATAATAATAATAATAAAATTAATAAACTATAAAAAAAATAATCAACTAAAAAAAAAAAAACTAAACGGAGCGAGAAACGTGCCCCGAACCCCTCCCCGCCCCATCTAAGGCGGGGTGGGGTGGGGCCGGGGAGTTGCAGGGCGGGGCAGGGGTACCCTGTCCCGACCCCGCCCCGTTGCCAACACTAGGGCTAAAGGAATTATGGTCAATTTCTCAAGGTTAAATAAATAATTAATAGAAATAAACGAGTTTGGTTTAAAGTGAATATAAACCATCAATTTTCTACCTTAAACTTTTCATAACTTCATGACTTCCACATAATTTAGATACGAAAAAGACATACTTTGGTTCAATATTGCTATTTTTAATTGAGTACTGCGAATGTGGGCTAGCATAGAATGGGGAACTGTGCCTCAAGCTCTTCGTACAATCATTGGAGGGGGCTCGCCTTTGCATGGTTCACCCACCTCTTTTAAGAGTCGATCCCTACTTGGGAGTTGGGAAGCAATGGTCTCGAAATTCAGGAGAAAAACGATGGAAGATTGAGAAATACAATTTTTATCTCTTGACGTCTTTAACTTACTCCTATTTTATAAAAGGTGAAAATGTATATTTTTATTGAAAAGAAACTATTCATATGTGTTGTGCTCTTTTGATTACCACTGGCAATGAAACATTTGATCTTCGCTATCTTGCCTCCTCTTTATACCAATTGATGCCGTGACGGTGCTTAATATAAGTTTGCTCTGGCTAGAGACAACTTTAATGTTCTCATCCATCGATTATAGATGTTTTCAATCACCAACCTTGTTTATGCCCCCATTTGATTGAGTGCTATATCTATAATATAAAAAAGATTTGAGTAAAATATAATTGAATCAACTTCTTAGGTACATGAGGAAACAACCTTACACATCTTCATATCGAAATTCCAACTAAATACAGTTCAATGAAAGAGAAGACTCATTTTTTGAAATTTCAAATGACGTGATTTCTCCATAAGATAAGTTGAATGATCGAAGTCTCTCTTAAATTAAATTGAAAAGATCGTAGTAAAATCATAGATTCAATCATTCGAACGATCTAGATAAATAAATAGAATTGTTATCATTTTCATACGGGCCGCAATATAATAATAAAAAGTCTTGCGGTGAAAAGATGAAGACACTGCAAAAATAGAAAATTACTAAGTGGGTTAATCATCTTTACTATTTTAAATAATGGAAAGTAAAAGTGGAGAGCCATTCACCTTTTCTTCCCTTCTCACATTGTCGGAAATAAATTATTTACAATCATACTATATAGATATAATGATTAATATAATTTTCGACATAGTGTCGTGTAACAATTTATTATTAGACTGTTTAAAATACAATCAATTTTTTCATCGAGTCACACATTGTCAACACCTATTATATATAACCTACTTCTAGAAAAGTAGCATTATTCAATTATTTGATTAAGCTCTTGTTTGAGCCATATTATTTTTTATATTCTCATTCTTTTGCTCATTTTAAATCACACATTTTTCAATAAAATAATATTTTATATTACATCAGTAACTTTTCTTATTTTTCATTCATATATTCTCCATCACATCAAACAAAAAATGTATTCTTGGACTCAAAATGTGCACCAAACAGGGGTTAAGACAAAAAATTAATTTAAATCACAATTTGTTGCAATTAATTTCATGTTTTTTTATGACAATTATACCCTCCACAAATCCAAAAAAGACAAAAGAGTAGACGAACGAACCCACCTCTTGAATTGACCAAAGAGTCCTCAAACACCACAAGTCCGTACTTTAACTGCTTTTTTCTATCCCCCTCTCCTTTTACTTTTTGTCCGAAAGAGACAGTTAATCAAAATAACCATTGGTTCATAAACATCCCCAAATTAATTTCCCAATATAGTAAAATACAAAATAAAACGTGACATGAACCGTTCATCTTCTTCTGCTACAAATGATCCTGTCCGTTGAATTTGTCTTCCCGATGTTCGGCCTTTTTCATCATCTCATCTCGTGTCGTCAGATTCAGTTTCGAAAACCAGGAACATCAGAACTGCATCGTGAAAGTACTAAAGTACCCTGACATTGATGTGTTATCATCGGCAAATGGGAGGGTGTTTTTGGAAGTCAAGGACAATAGGCCTGCCAGTTCAGTTCTTTACTGTACATAATTACAGGAAGTAAAAAAGTAATTAACTTCAGTCTCACGCTTCTCCGTAGCGCGTGCTTTTCATCTATACGACATTTTAATGTAATGTTGCACACATCAATGGCAGAAAACAGAGTACTTGGTGGACAAGAGAAGAAACAAGAAAAAGAAAAATATAAACTTGAATATCACCACCATCTTCCCTCTCTCGAAAAGCACTAAAACCCACCCTCAACATCTATCGGCATTAAATCTTGAAAAATCTATACATGCAGGTATTATTCTTGAGTATACTGCATTTTGCAAGTATTTGTGGGTTTTTTTTTTTTTTTTAATTTCCTTCAATTTTTACTGTTATTTTGATTTATTTTTCTGTTTTGGGTTGAGAATGATTTTGTAGATTTGGTTATTAGGTGAAGGGGATGCCCTTAACCTTTGATTTTGAGGGGAAGGTGGTGTTGAATTTAGAGCTGCTTGTGTCAATAAGAAACAAATTAACCATCTTGTTGGGGAAGAAATAATTTGAAGGAGAATTGGTTTTTGAATAGTTTTTGTGAGCCGACATCTGTCCTGGATGCTGTAAGGAGACACAGCCGGTTAACATCGTCGTGAACGCTGTCTTCATCTTTAGGCGGTGCCGGCAGCCCAGCTGGTGGTGCTGCTGGTTCTACTGACACGGCCGGCGTGGCGGCGGTTTCAGGGAATAATACCAATCTACGTTCCAAATGGAGGCAAGACTCCACCACTTCCAACAGCTCCAATGCCGGAGCTAACTGTGAGCTCCTCCCTGTTCCTCCGTCTCTCCAGATCGGAAACATCTCTGCTCTCACCACCGAGACTGCCAACACGGCAAAATGTTCAATGGACGAGTGGGAGAGCGTATTGTCGGAGTCTGTTGCCGCCTCGCCTAGTCAAGAGCAGTCCATTCTACGGTGGATCATGGGGGATGTGGAGGACCCTTCAATGGGTAGCTTGAACAAGGTTCTCCAAATCGGTAGTGGCCCTCCGGCGGACTTTGAGTTCAATGGTGGGTTTCGGGTTGTGGATCAAACATTTGGTGCGGACTCAGTTGGACGATTTGCTTCAAATTTCATCTCCCCTGTTCCAAACTCTATGCACAATTTAAATTTCTCCATGAACAGATCCAGCAACCCATCTTCAAATCTGCCTAATAACGTGTTCTCTTCTGTGCCTGACAATCTTGGAGCATTTGATTCTCCACAGATGCCGATAAATCAGAATCAATCTCAGCACCCACCGAACCCCTCATTTTTCATGCCATTATCATATGCACAGCAGCCGGAAGAGAATCTATTCATGCTGCCACAGGCGAAGAGGCACAACCCTGGCGGGGCTAGTGGTGTAGGTCTTGAGCTGCAAGGCGGCCAATTCCCCAAAGGGCCCTTTTTGGATGCTGGGCAAGAGCTGTTAATGGCAAGACAACAACTGTATCACTATCAGCAGCCACCGCCTGAGGGCCTTCCTCACCAGCTTCAGTTATTTTCTCATTATCTACAGCAAAGGCCACCAGCAGCAATGGGATCAAGCTCAAAGCCAAAAATGGAAGGGGATGAATTTGGACATTGCCCTCAGCAACAGCAACAGGCAATAATTGACCAGCTATACAAGGCTGCTGAGCTGGTCCAGACTGGAAATCCGGCACTTGCGCAAGGGATATTGGCGCGGCTCAATCATCAGCTCTCTCCCATTGGTAAGCCTTTCTATAAGGCTGCTTTCTATTGCAAGGAGGCATTGCAACTTCTCCTTCGTACTAATGACAACACCAACTCCTCTACTGTCACTGCATCTCCGATTAGTCTCATATTTAAGATTGGTTCCTACAAAGCCTTCTCGGATATCTCCCCCGTAGTACAGTTTGCCAATTTTACTTGCAACCAAGCCCTCCTTGAAGTGTTTGAAGGATTTGATAGAATTCATATTGTAGATTTTGATATTGGGTATGGTGGGCAATGGGCGTCACTGATGCACGAGCTTGCATTGAGGAGTATTGGCACACCGTCCCTGAAAATTACTTCATTTGCTTCATCCTCAACCCATGATCAATTAGAGCTCAGCCTTACTCGGGAGAATCTTATTCAGTTCGCTAATGAAATCAATATTGCATTTGAGTTTGTGGTTATGAACATCGACTTTTTGAATTCTATGCCTTTTCATGTACCGGAGAATGAAGTGGTTGCCGTGAATCTCCCAGTTGGTTCCCTAGCAAGTTACCAGTTATCTATACCTTTGATTCTTCATTTTGTAAAGCAGCTTTCGCCGAAAATTGTGGTTTCTGTGGACAGAGGATGTGATAGGACTGATCTACCATTTCCCAACCACATAATTCATGCTCTTCAATCTTATTCCAACCTGCTTGAGTCCCTAGATGCTGTCAATGTGAATATGGATGTGCTGGAAAAGATCGAAAGTTTCTTGCTTCGACCAGGAATTGAGAAAATTGTAACAGGTCGTTTTCAATTCCCTGAAAAGACGCAACATTGGAGGACTTTGTTTTTATCATCCGGGCTCTCCCCTGTAGCATTTAGCAATTTCACAGAATCACAAGCAGAGTGTCTAGTGAAGAAGACTCATGTTCGGGGATTCCAAGTCGAGAAAAGGCAGTGTTCACTTGTTCTTTGCTGGCAACGGAAAGAACTGATCTCTGCATCCGCTTGGCGATGCTGAAAACATCAGTAGATTTATCAATTCTGCCTTATTGTGAATGTGCCTTTGGAGTCACGATCCCCTCGAACATTTCAAATTTTCTCGCACTTGACTCCCCTTTGCTAATTGTACTTGTGGCTTAGAAATATTGTTTCTGCCTTTAGGCATTTTAGTACTGGATGTCCGGATTGTTGAAAAATGGTATTACTATTACAATGCTTATCGTACTTTTGAAAGTTGTAATTTGTTGTTGAATATTTGTCTTAACTGTAAAAATGCGCTGAAATTCATATTCCACGGTATGCCTTGGAATTCATTCTTAGATATATCACAAATTCAACACTCTCATTCATACTCTCCTTCTTCCTTAAATTACAAGTCTCCATGTCAATGTTCCAGTTCTTGCTTGACGGTAATTTTCTTGTTAGGTCTTCTTGAAATTGACATTTGAAAGTTTTAGCTGCTGCTGTATTTTAGTTTGCATCTACTATTGTTTCTCTTGATATATGGATAGGGTAATCCTCGCATTGGCAAATTAAATCTCATTTGATCCATGTCGTCCATTGAAATGTACAGAAATGTCTTAAAATTTTGGGTTTTCTGTATGTTGGAACCAAGATTCCATAATTGTAGAATTACTGTCTTCTCATGCTTGATGGCAACATCATGGTATTAGTGCTAATTGGTTAGTTAATAATTCTTGTTTTATGTCTTTTCTTATAGTCCATACCGTTGCCCTTATTTGTATTCAAATACATTGAATTTGCTGCTGCTGCTGCTGTTGTTTAAGGGTTCATTAATTTTTTTAATGGCTGTCTTAATCAAATCACATGTGACTTGTGTACTATTGGACAGGCCATACATTATTAGTTTAAACTCGTTTTCGGCTCCATTGAACTTCTTAATTTATTAAGCCCTTGCTCGGTTGCATTATTTTTAAATTTTATTTTTTCCTCTTATATTTTTAAGTATACATTATGCAATAAAATAATGTTACACGTAAATTATTTTTTAACCACATATTCTATATTAAAATATTATTTCAAAATACATTTTAACAAAAAATAGGGTTCAAACATATTATAAATCAAATCATAATTTAATAAGACGTTGAATGACAAGGGATGGGGGTAGGGGTGCGGTGATTTAGGAATTATTCCGTAAGTATAGAATAAAACAGATAGAAATTGTAAAGATGCTGCGTTGACAACATCTGTATGACTTTTTTTTTTCATTGATAATCTGCAAAGTGTTCACCATATGATTTATGTGAAAATTTTCCTATAACTATAACATCGTTGGTGATTGAAGCGAATTTTTCGTATAAGACAATAATAATGAAATGTGTACATTTTAAGGGATTTGGAATTTTGGATCTGCATATTGAATTGAATAGAATTAAGGGGGACTTTTGGAGTTTTGGATTTGCATACTGAATGGAAAGAATTACATAAGAGAAGTAGTTATATGACGTTCATTTACACGCACCTCATGCTTATTTAAGGCTTGTTTGATTTTCATTTTTTTAGAAAATAAATTTATTAATAGTTTTTTTTTTTCAAAAATGTGTAGTTAAAAAAAGGGTTTTTTTTTTAATTTACGCGTCAAAATATTTTATGGGGAGAATGTATTATTAAAAATGAGTATGAAAAAAAACGAGTTTTAAAGAATAAAGATATGTTAGGTTAGGGCTTAATATTGTAGTATGTTTTGTATTGCACAATATTGAAAGCGAAAAAAAGTTGATGAAGTTTTGGATGTGATATTAATTGTTTTAAATTTATCACTTTAAAAGATAAATGTTATAAAAAGTTAAATTCTACTTTAACTATGGCTCCATTTCACTTTAATCCCTTCAATCACTAATTAGTGTCTAATTACTCAATCAATTTGTCTAATCTGTGGTCCACCTTAATTGAAACGAAAAATAAAGCTATTAAATCTTTAACCAATTACTTGTAATATTAAACTAACATTTTATTTCATTAGTCCATCTTTAATATTTTTAATAAAATCTTGTCCGTTAGAGTCTTTTCAAATTGAGTAATGCTATTCATAATTAACAACTGTAGTAATCATCTTATGTAACAACTTGTTGTTTAAGACATTGATTTATTTTTTGAGCCAACAGAATTATATAAAATTAATATCTTAAATAACAATCTGCCATATAGAATGACAACTACAGTCGTTGTGTATGAATAAAATTATAGACTCAAACCTAATTGTGTAAGTTTCTTTCGTAACAATTAACAAATTGCAATAATTTTAGATAAAAATAAATTGAAAAGACCAAGCAGCAATCAACTTCTTCCTCTAAATATTTTTTCTCTTCTTGTATTGATTATCTTAATGACCAAGCTTACGTTATCTTCTCAGTTGTATAATATTGTAGTTGCCTTCAAATGATTCAATTCACATTAAAGAGGTCAATTTTTTTACTATTAAAAATAAAATTATTTATAGTAGTAAGAATACCTAAATCACAATAATTTCCTCTCCTCAATTAAAAAAGAAAAAAATGTTTTTACAATAAACATGGTCGGACAATTATTTTACAAAAAATAATAATAATAATAATAAAATAAATAAATAAATAAATAAATTTACCTCTTGAGTCACATGGGTTGTCCCCACATAACCATTAAAAACCTAGTAATTAATAAAGTATTTTTAGCATTAGATAAATCTTAGACCTGAAAAGCTGACTGTCTAATTATAAATAGAAATTAATTTAGAATTCGAGATATAACTAGAAACATTAACTAAATCTTAACTAAACATGGATTTGCGAATCTAATTAAGGTTGAGAAATTTATTTTTCTTAATTAAAAACTCATAAACTATGCATTTGATCGCTAAAAAAACAATACACAAAATTAGTTTATTATATAAAATGAAGTAAAGAAGTACGACTTTTTGCAACTACGATGTAGACGTAATCTATTGGATTATTTTACTTTACATCAAATATCATATCAAGAGTTACATAATGTACAAGCGACATTATGTAATTGGTTGGTAGAAATAAAACAATTTTCATAAGGCATTTAATTATGGGATGGATGTTGGTTAATATTCTGAATTAGAATAGTGCAACATAATTTAATAATATACAGTGTGTTAAAATATATTAGTTATGAAAGAAAATATTGTCAGATACAAAGAAAATAATTGAAGTACCTAAGCATGAAAGTCGCCAAGTTGAATAATGGAGGAGAAACTAATTCATGAGTAGTTTCAAAGTTAAATTACACGCGTTTAGTTGGAATTCAATTATCAAGAATAAGTGATTACTGATAATTAAAAGCTATTGAAAAAATGTGAGAGATTGCTTGTCATTTAAAGAGAAAAGTAAACTGATAAAGACAATAGATATTTGTTTGTTTGCATGCATGCATGTAAATGAGAAAATTATTTTATAGGATAACCAATTATTAATTATGGGATGTAATGTCTACATCCTTATAACTTATCTTACGTTTACGTCTCCAACACTAAAATTCCATTTTTGTAATCATCACTCTTCAATTACTACCCTTGAGAAAGATATATTTAAATAAATGTGGACCAAACGAATGGTCCTAATGTTTGGAAGTGATGCTCGTCATTTTCCCGTTTTTCACAGAGTTTGGCTTCCTTATCGAATCGCAATTTAGTACCACGTATATTACAATATTGATTAGAGTTGTAAAGTTGATTGTGTCAAAGCCAAGTTTTTACCAAATACCTGTGAAACTCAACATGACCCATGGCCAATTCTTGAATGGTCCTAATATGCATGAGCCAATGAAAACAATTTTCTTCTGAATTTGTGGGATAAATTTGTTCAAGTGACATACCCAAAAGCTTAAAGGATGTCTTTTTGCACATTGAAGTGATACAAATCCACCCACCGGAAATTGCACAAAGTTTTAACGGTAGCAAGGTCCCATAACTTGGAAGTTAATATTGATTGTGTTGTCTTGATACTACTCGGGTTTGCTAAATTTAGGACCATAAAATCGTAAAGTTCAAGGACTAAGACTTGACATAATCGAATTGAATTCTATCCAAATCTTGTTAGCATAATGAAGATTGGCTACACACGACAAAGCTGAAAAATGTAGCGATATGTTCAAAATGTGAATGATGGACCTGCCACTGATGCCTTTTGAGTGCCCTCAATAATAAAATGAAAAACTAAAGCAGATTCTGAAAGGAGAGAGCAACAACGCCATGCATATATATAGAAAAAGCAAAAAAACTTTTTTTGCAACTTAAAAGAATATCCTTCCATGGAAAGTATAATGAAATGATAAGCAACTTTTCATTAATGAATTTGAAGTGGGAGTACTTTAGTGATGGTGAAGCCTCCTGGGAATTAGGGATTAGAGTTGCATTTCAGTAAAAAGAACACTTAGATATCTTCATATTTATCCACCCTTTTCGTGCCTCATTCAAATTTACATTATGTTTCCATAATTTAGTATACCCGAATCTCGATATTCATTCGAGTATATCAATAAATCTTCATTCTTCATAAGAAAAAGATGAAAAATTTAAACAGAAAACTGGAATAACTGGGAAAGGCAACTCAAAATCAATAGTAAAAGTATCCAAGGCAAAAGTAACAAAAAGGTAAAGGGAAAAAGGGTGGTGTGATGTACTACATGAGAGTGCGTGAGCAAGGAAAAAAAAAGCAATGGCTGTCATTAGGAAAAACCTTTTCCTCTCTATCTCTTTGATCAATCTTTTGAATTTTATGCTCGGCCAGTGGGCCCTATAATATCTCATTTTTAAGTTTTGTTTTTGCTTGTAATTTCCATATTTTTTTGCACCAATCCATGTTTCTTCTTCGGCTTTAAAACTACGCATTCTTTTCTTCCACATATAATTTGTGTGCTTATAATATATCAAAACAAGTAAAGTAAGCACTCATTCTTGTATTGTATGGTAGGACCCTCAATAACATCCCCTTCTCACTCTACAAAGGTCATTTGCATGGTGGATTGGTGTTGCTTCCTTTCTATCTCAACTTTCTTATCTTCTCAATATCTCATCTCATCAAGGTCAACCCAAAACATCCCTTCTTTGTCATGACAAGCTTCTATTGTTTATTTCTATCTAGTTTAATGTACTAAGAACCCTTTTGACAAAACTTTTAAAAAGTTCAAAATTATTTTGAAGACTAAAAATTTATTTTGAAACATGTCTGAATAATTTTTTAGGAGTGCATAAATATCTTTTAAAAGAACTGACTTAAAGGGAGCTTCATCTTCTATAAGAAGTAAAAGAAGAAGCAAAAACAAATGTCCCGTCAAACGAGCCATAAATATGCCCTACTTAATTGTACATGGATTATTGTAACAAAAGTAATCCAAGTGATAATTAATAAATAAGGTAGGGTACACAGAGTTACAGACACGACACACGAGATGATCTATAGAGATTAAAGAAAGAAATCCACATGAAAGTAGAGATCTTTGTAAACCTCTTGTTTAGTGTTGTCCTGTCTATGTTTTGCTTTTAGAAATAATGAGTTTAGACCTTACTTTATTTGAAATCACTAATTTTGGCATTGACATTTTAAGAAATGACAAATCTATTTTTATACGGAATATCAATAGACCGCCCATAATGACAATAACATATATGATAGACACACACCAGATTAGATGATACTGAACAATATTAGGTAAGAATTCAATTCATTACATTAAACTCGTTTAACACTATTCCAAACATGAACAGTCAATTTAATCTGGGGTGGGTGGATTGGATTTCCTTATATTTCTGGCATGTATCTCTATCAACTATGTATTACAAGTCAAAGGACAAATGATAAAGCCGTGTGCATTTCAAAAGCTTAGGATGAGAAGATTTTTTTAAACAAATAATAACTATCACCGTGTTTGGCCTTAAAAGTTATTTTTACTACAACTCAAAGTCAAATTTTAATTTTAACCATACATTCTAACAACTAAGCCCTTGTTGGGTCCCCGTTATTTCCCAAATACATTTTTTTTCTATTATTTTTAACCACATATTCTCCAATGAAATACCATTCCAAAATGCATTTTGGGCAAAAAAATGGGGGCTCAAACATGCTCTAATTATTGTCCCTAGTACCTTGNTTATTTCCCAAATACATTTTTTTTCTATTATTTTTAACCACATATTCTCCAATGAAATACCATTCCAAAATGCATTTTGGGCAAAAAAATGGGGGCTCAAACATGCTCTAATTATTGTCCATACATTATGTGGTCTCCACCACCATTCCTCATAAGAAGTTCCAAACAAGTTACTAATAAATCAATCCCGAACAGAGTCTATAAGAAGATTAAAGCTTCTTCTGCCGTGTAATATTTTATCTCTACAACGGCATTGTAGTTGATCTTAAGCAGATAAACCTTCACTGAGTAACGAACGCGCTCGCAAAGATATATTATGCTAGGATTTAAAGATGATTCACCACCTGATCTCTATAATTGACACCAGAAATTAGACAGATTTGAAACTCTGTATGGCGGAATTTGATTATTAGGTATCTTGTGCAAAACATTTAATGATGATGCATGTTCCCAACTCACAGAAAAATTTACTCCCGCACTCCTTGAGTTCTAAATCCTACCCCTACCCGACACATTCTTTTGGTGGGTGGGTGGGTGGCAGGGGGAAATCATTGAACGGATACCAATGCCGAATACATTTTGGATTCACATTTTTCAGTACCGTGGTTTACACATGAAAGACACTATCCAAAGGCATTTTCTGAAAAATGAAGGAATGGAATTCAGCATTTTATTTATCAATTTATGTGCTCAAAAGTAAATATAACTTTCCATGTCACACTTCGAAAAGGGCTTTACATGCCAAGAAACATTATACAGGCAACGATTGCCCTATCCATAGACATCCACACAATTAAAATTCCCTACTTACTGCCTCCTGATGATCCCATGTAATGTCGAATGAAACTTTTCTCAAATAAGGAATACGATGTGGACAAAATGTACCTGGTGGAGCTCCAAATGTGAGTTCAGTTCCCCAGTTTTATTTTCAAGACTCCAGCTCCAACATATGAGCATGAAGTATACTTGCCCACGCTAAGAAATAAGGAGATAAGATACAAGAAATTCTCTCTTTGCAGCAAGTGAAGCAATTTGTCAAACTCCATAGAGTGGTATAAAGATTTTGACAAAAGAGTAAGCCAGTGCCCCTGTAAAGAGGTAGCTGTAGACCGTATCTAGAATCCCACCTGCTTTGAGAGTTATCATTTGAATGAATCTGAGCCTGAATATAAACAATTGACACATATATATCCTCCCTTAAGTAACAAAATGACGACAATGAAGAACCATCTTAAACCAAATAGTGATCATCTAATTAGAATACAGTGTACAAATCCAAATTGTTCACATGTTAAGTTTGTTAGTGGATGGTGAATATTATTGCTTTCATAAAGTTGACCAAGAATGCCACATAGTCATGTCATATATGCTCACAACGCAGAAAACTACAATAGTGTTGTTTGCATGAACAATTAGTGAATCTCAGCTGGGTGTTATTTACTCCCATCCTATGTAACTGAGTTATCATATGTTCTATTGCCATTCCAAAATGGTCAAAGGGAAATTTTGATCAATCAGGATGAAGCATAGGCATGTGACCTTGTAGAGGGGGATGAAACCAGCAACTTGACTCAGGTCATGTCCAGGTATGAGGGACCCTGAATCTTTGACCATCACGCTTGATCATGGATTCCGTTAAGTCACCAAAAAGAGAACCAAAGTAGTTCAGAAATCCAAATGCTACAGCACTGCCAACCATCCAAGGGCAATATATAAATTGATGCAATGGGAAGCTTCTAAAGAACAATTTTTGGAATTTAGCTAGAAACATAGGATCGTTTCATTCTTCTGAACCTTAGATGGAAAGCTGGACTATCAAATGAAACACGAGAATAAAACTATATAATTAGGACAGATGTAGGCCAGCTTAGGGTATTTTCCAATATTAAAGAGGTCGCTATACAACCACCTAATCCTGCCAGAGCTCCCTCCCATGTCTTTTTTGGGCTGATACTTGCCAGAGGTGTCCGACCAAAAGCCTGCATTTGAATTCCTGTTAGGGCTCATATATCCACAAAATAGTCATCTAGATTTGTTATATGATCACAAACATGGGATGAAAACATGAAATAAGGAAGTTATGGGAGTTAATTGCCATTAGGAAGTACAAGAAGTAACTGAAATAGATACTCTGATACTCAACACTTCCCATTGAAAATTATGAACCAAGTGACGAATAATGAAATGAAGAGACAAATTTAGACCTGAAAACAGACATAAAAGATAAAGTTTACTAGCAGAACATCATGGGGTACTAATTAGAATAAAATATGATTGGGTTCTGAAATTTTTTTCTCCTGATCAGCAAGTCAAACTGAGAAAAGCTTTCTACATTCTATAATGTGTTCAATTCCTTGAAGATGCAGATAAATGCTACCGTGAAACTAGAATTTTCCCTAGTACCTTGAAGGGAAAGAACAATGCCTTAAACATTTCTCCCATTAAATATGGCATTAATTCACACATTTCTTGCTGGTCCAGATTCAGTTTTCATTGTTATTACTTGAGAGATAAATGATGCAAAACTAATAGTCCAGGAGAAAAATATTAACGAAAACTACCTTTCCCCAAATAAAAGCACCATGTATCCCCTGCAATAATACTGCTAATTGATATTAAGGCTGCCACATGACCATTGTCCACTGAGGCCACCAAGAAGTACAGGCCAATATGCTACCACACCTGCCAAACACAGACTCCCATTAAAACCAATTCACTGGCCGTGACCGCCAATTTAAGTTTTTGCTGATATTTCTAATATCAAAATATAAAACAATAAATTTTATCACGTGCTGATCTGCAGAAAACATGAAGAAATAAATTTCTTATTTTCTCATACAATGATGAAAAATACAACCATATTGATAGTACAAGAATGAGAAGCAGAAAAGGAAAAAAACTCATAATTTAAGAAAAGAAAAAACTTCCTAATCTATCTAGCTGAATAAGGAAATAACTAAACTAAATATAATACAAATAATCAATCCAATTAATTCAATAATATACACGGTTTCTATACTCCTCTCAAGATGGATGGTAAGTGTTGACCATTTTCAACTTGTGAACGAAATCATCGAAACTTTGTCTGGGTAGTCATTTGGTGAATATGTCAGTAGTTTGTTCTCTAGCATAAATGTAGGTCATGCAAATGACTCCATCTTCAACATTTTCTTTGATGAAGTGCATATCAACTTCAACATGTTTGGTTTGATCGTGTTGAACACGATTAAGAGAAATGTTTATTGCAGTTTTGTTATCACAGTAGAGCTTGATTGAAAGTTTAACTGTGACATGTAATTCTTCCAAAAGTTTCTTTAACCATAGTCTTTCGCATATCCCTTGTGCAACTGCTGTAAACTCAGCTTCGGCGCTACTTCTTGCCACTACATTTCGCTTCTTGCTCCTTCATGTTACCAAATTTCCACATATAAAGGTACAATAACCAGTAGTTGATATTCTATCTTTTGTTAACCTGACCCAATCTGCATATGTGAAGACTTCTATGCTCTTGTTCACTTTTCTTAAGAATAATCCTTTTCCAAGTGTCCTTTTAAGATATCCGAGGATTCCATATACTGCTTCCATATGAATCTGTTTTGGAGAGTGTATATGTTGGCTTACCACACTCACTAGGAAGGCAATATCAGGTCTAGTGTGGGATAGATAGATCAATTTTCCAACAAATTTTTGGTATCTCTCCTTCTAAACGGGATTTCCATCGTCTTCTATTTTCCTTCTTGTATTAATAGGCGGTCACTTGATTTACATCCCAGCATGCCAGTTTCTGTTAGAAGATCATGAATATATTTTTGTTGTGAGACATTGATACCTCTTTTTGATCTTGCCACTTCCATTCCTAAGAATTTTCGCATTTGTCCCATTTCTTTTACTTCAAATTCCGTTGCTAGACTTCTCTCAAGTCTTCCCATATCGCTTAAATTGTACCCTGTTAGGATTATGTCATCCACACATACGATTAAAATGGTCTTCATTCCATTTTCTGACTGTTGGAAGAACATGGTGTGATATGATTGTTCCTGTTGATAACATTGGTCTCTCAACACTTGTAAATCTATCGAACCATGCCCTAGGTACCTGTTTGAGACCATACAATGATTTCTTGAGTTTACAAACCCGATTCTCCTCATCCTTTGTTTCAAATCCTGGCGGTAGAGTCATGAACACTTCTTCTTCTAGTTCCCCATTAAGAAATGCATTTTTAATAGCCAGTTGCTATAGAGGCCAGTCTAAATTAGCTGCTAAAGATAAAAGAACTCTGATGGTATTTAGTTTGGCTACTGGTGCAAATGTCTCTGTGTAGTTAATATCATAGGTTTGAGTGTATTCTTTAGCAACCAGTCGAGCTTTATACCGTTCTATTGTTTCATCAGCTTTATACTTTATATTGAAGACTCATTTACATCCTATAGGTTTCTTTCCTCTCGGTAGATCCATCACGTCCCAAGTTTCATTTTGGAACATTTCCTCCATTAGTGCTTCTCTCAAGATTAGATGTAAAAGTGCGAAACCCTGTAGATAGAGCATTATAAGATATGAATTTCGAGATAGGGTGGAGAGTGCACAACCGAGTTTTTTTTTTTTTTAGTGGAGCTAGGTCTGGAGCTATCATCGATTCTGATTCTTTTGGTGCTTCAAGTGTAAGATTCTTCTTGTATTTTGATTTTGGCCTCCGTGAGTAAACTAACATCTCCCTGTCATTTTGTATTCCTATCTCCCCCTAAGTTCATATTCTCTTCTATATATGGCATATTAGGTTCTGAGGGTGAGATTTCGATGTTCTCTGGGTAGATATCAAGATTTAAGAACCTATCTTCATTAGACTTCTCCCCCTGGAGAGAGGTTTTTTTGAAGTAGGGTGTCTTTTCAAAGAATGTGACATTCAGACTAACATATGTTTTCTTTGTTGATGAATCATAGCATTTATAGCCCTTTTGAGTGGGGGAGTATCCAATGAAAACGCATTTAATGGCACGTGGATCAAGTTTTCCTCGATTATGAGAATGAATGTGAGCAAAGGCAGTAAAACCGAACACCTTGAGTGATATGTCTGGAATTAGACGAGAAAAAGGAAAGGAGTTCTGAAGTTTTTTTAAAGGTGATTCGAAGGAAAGTATGCGACTAGGCATTCGGTTGATTAGATATGTTGATGTTAAGGTAGCATCTCCTTAAAACATCTTTGACATATTTGAAGTGAACATTACGGTACGGGCAACTTCAAGTATGTGTCGGCTTTTTCGTTCCGCAATCCCATTTTGTTGGGGAGTGTCGACGCACGAGCTTTGATGAACAATCCCATGTTTTTGTAGATGATCTCGTAGAGTGATATTGAAGTATTTAGTTACATTATTAGGATATGAAGTTGTGTATGGAATTGTGTTTGGATCATTTTGTGAAAGTTGATGAATATGGAACGTACATCAGTTTTTTTTAAGTAGATAAACCCAACATACCCAAGTGTGATCATCTATAAATGTACTAACCATTTTGTGTGAGTGTAATTAGGGATCCATAAGGGACCCCATAGATCGCTGTGAATTATGTTGAATGTTTTTGATGACTTATATGTGGATTTCGGAAAAGTAGTGCGGCGATATTTCGCAAATTCACAAATTTCACACTGAAAATCAACAAATGTTTTATTCGAGAAGATAGACGGAAAGACATGTTTTAGATATTGCAAGTTCGGGTGACCCAATCTATAATACCATAATAGAACATCATTATTTCTAGAGACCAACATATAATTACAAGTTTCAGTTTGACTTTGTTGACCCACTTCAGTTTCTTCAAAGTTGTAGAGTTCCTCACACTCTTTAGCACTGCCAATCGTCCCCGATGATAGGTCCTGAAAAAAACAGTTAGATTGAGAAAAATTAGCAAAGCAATTTGAGTCTCTAGTTAATTGGCTAACATACTATAAATTACACGATAAGTTTAGGACATGAAGAACAAATTTTAGAGCTATAGACTCAGAAATACAAATACTCCCTTTTCCTGTTACAGATGAAAGTGATCCGTCGGCGATCTTAACCTTTATATTGCCCGTACAGGATGAGTACGAGGTGAATAGATAATAAGCATCCGTTATGTGATCAGATGCCCTTGAGTCAATGATCCAAGGAGTTTATATCTCGAGGAAATATTTAGAGCTTTTAGGAAACTATCTTTGTAAGCTAATGAGCTTGAAGGACTGTGTGGACGAGTGACTTGATGTTTAGAGGCTTGAGACAATTTAATATATAGTTGCTGTAACTGCTCAGGGTTGAATGCTCCACTTTTCACTCCTTAGACTTTTTGTTTGGTCGACCAAGGCTTGGTAACGCGATTTTTAGTGTTCTGTCTCGACTTCCAATCGGTGGGCTTCCCAAGTTTATCCCAACATGTGACCTCCTTATGTCTGGGCTTACGACAGTATTCACACCATGAACGGCCCTTTTGTTGTCTTTGGCCCTGCCCATGTCCAAATTTTGAGGAAAGTGCTACAATTTCAAATTCAAATCTAGCAAGCTCAAGTTTGGAAGATCCTGTAGGCCCAAAATGACTTGACCCGGATCCAGTTTTAATAGGCCCATTTTAAATAGCCCATTACTATTTGGGCTGAAGCGTGGAAAAGGAACAGATTGCAGCCCAGTATCTCCTCTGGTTCCCTTCGATAGAAGTGCGACTTCGATGTCGCCGTTCGGCTCTTCCGTCAACATCACTCTCCGACGATTTTCTTCTCTTCTTACCTCAGCAAATACTTCCGTGGTCGAAGGTAGTGATTGCCGGCTCAATATTCAAACGTCTTCTAGATGCCGATTGAGACCGGCGAGAAATTCATAAACTCGTTCATTTTCGAGTTTTTTCTTATACTTCACGCGACAATCCCATTCTTCTTTAGAACTGAGATTGAGTTCTTGCCAAAGAAAGGTCATCTCCAGGTAATAATCAGTAACCTCCCTTTCTCCCTGTTTAATTTGCCACAATCGGATCTTAATTTCAAAAATTTTCTGATATTCATCTCTGTAATTGGGTGGTGTCTGCAGGTCTTTTTGTGTCTCCGATCAGATAACCAGTCTTCCCTTGCCTTCAATTACTAATTTCACCAATTGAGACCGTTCCCTGAAATTCCTCCCATTCAACTTCTCTACCATAAGTTGAAAGGAGGTATTTTCTATTCCATGACAACTTATTGTGGAGTTGATCTCCGTCTCGTCGTGAGATGACTCTGATGTTTTGGATTTTTTACTATAGAAGGGATTTTCCGTCATTGGTTACGAGGTTTAGAATAACCTGGCAGCTCCGATTCCATGAAATACGAAATTTCTTATACAATGATGAAAAATACAGCAATATTAATAGTACAAGATTGAAAAGCAGGAAATGAATAAATCTCCTAATTTAAGAAAAGAAAAAACTTCCTAATCTATTTAGCTTAATAAGGAAATAACTAAACTAAATATTTCAATAATATACGCGGTTTCTATAAAACATAAATGACTAAATATGGAATTTTCATAGAAAGAGAGAATTTCTGAGTAAGGACCGTCTTTCCAGGGGGTTATGAAGATTCAAAATTTTAGATCAGACGTACCACCAGAAATTTCACTAATCAGGCTTTGAGCAAAAAATTTCCTTTGTGTCTAGCATAAATGTTGTGTCATTAAGTTACTTCTAAACACCTAATGCTTAAGGCTTATATTCTTAAATGAAAAGGCACCAAAAAAAAAAAATGCAAGCAGATTTTAGTAGAACCATGGACTAACTACCCATCATCGAGTTGAATCATAACAAACCAAAAATATGCTTCAAGAATTCTGATTCTAAGTTTCTGTGATTACTCACGACACCAGATTCAATGGCATCCCTTACAAGCCTTCAAAATTTGGATTCCGACCCTCTTTCTATTCTAGCCCTTTGACTGACATGACATGATGTCGGAAGGCTGAAACTTCAAGGAAAGGAAGTGTTAGAACTCATGGCAACGGCCCTTTCAGCTCCTTCACCTTGTTGGTCAAGTGCTGTGCTATGTAAGAACCACGGGATTTTGTGATCAATTGGAAAATCTAATTTGATTCTCTAGGCACCAAGCACTTGAGATAGTACTGCAGAGGTCTAGATGTTCTGGCGAAATTTTCTCGAACATGATGTCAATTTGCGCAAACCATAGAAAGAAAACCATAATGCAGATTGTGGATGGGAAATGAAATATGAGTAGAGCTAGAAATTCTGTAAAAGTTCATATTACCTTTCACTTGTTATTTGATCCATATGTATGTCGGTGTAATTTCTAGCCCCAGCTTGGTTTAGCTATAAATTAGTTTTTAGTAGCTTTTGAAAAAAGTGGATGATATGTGTTGGTTGAAAAGTCCATAAAAGTAGTGGATCTCATAATATATGTGTTTAAAAAATGAGTTTGAGAAAAAACGAGTTTTAGAAAATGGGGGCCAAACTGGGGCCAAATTCGTGACTACAATTTTTTTTTCCTTCCCCCTTTTACTCATTTTCCTTTTCTGTTTCCTATAAATGTCCTGTTCTCCTTCCAAGACAGCAAAAATACTTCTCCACAATTCAGTCAATAAATTTACACAATCATTCAGGCCAAACTCCAAATCCATTTCCACGACCTCTAGCACTTAATGGCAGGAAAATAGAACGTGTTGGCTGCGGCATGAACATCCAACACATCCACTTCTCTGGATTGATAAAATATAGTCTAATAACAATTTCTACCATTTGATATTTAGTTTTTTTTTTTTTTTTCATTTTAGCCATGGGATTTATAATTACCATTAACAGACTCCTTCCCAGCATAAATCAACTAGGATAAGCTAGTAAACGAACCGGGCTTAATTAAATCCTTGATGTGCAAGGACATCTGGCCATAAAATGAAAAAGAAGAGGTCATTTATCAGCTGGAAAGTGCAAAAAACAAAGACAAAGCCATATCTAGAATCCGTACTTAATTTTCCAATTAAAAAGAAAACAGGATTCTTACGAGTATTTAGTGCAGGAGCTGCTAACCCATATCGCAGCTTAACCCAGAAACAAGAAGGTAGACACAGTAAAACAGTCCAAACACGGTACTACCGAGTTCAGCAAAATGAGGATTTCCCCTATGCAGAAGCAGGGCCATGGCAAAGACAAAAGCAGTAGACGTCACAGATACATCAATATTCCCGAAATATTTAACATATTGACAATAATCAGCAACAGAAACTACTAGAAACTATACAGTAAAAGTTACTCAGACAAAATATGAAGAGGAATAGAACTTTGTCTCTCTCTTCTTTTTCTTTGAACTACGAAGCGATTGACACTTTCATAGGGGTACAAATGTGAAATAACCATAAAAAGGCAGTTATACCTAACATAATCTTCCCATTCATACCAACTATAATGTCATATAAAGACTTACCTTAATATGTCCAATACAAAGAAAAGGAAACTAGTGAACAAGGAAAGTCAAATCTTCCATCGGAATTTTTCAACTAATAGATCAGATATTCTAACCAAATTATGTGGCACGAATCAAGAGGAAATATTAAGCAAGATTCTTAGTGCATTTCTTAAATAGTTATTTCGCTCATATTTGACAGATAAAAGTTTCAAGAAACGCTCAAGAACTTTAGTCAAGTACTGTAAAGATACTATAGAATTTTACATATACGCCCACTTCTAAGTTTTTAATTTAACAAAATTTTCTCCGCTACTTTTTCATTTGTTCCTTGTATTTTTTCCTATTTTTATCATGCTCCATCCACGTTGTAAAAAATAATTTATCCATTAAGAAAAAGTACAGAGGAACTGATAAAGTCCTCAAAAAGAAGAAAAGAGAAGAAAAGGGACATGAATGAAAAAGACCATTTGGGCTAGATCTGTTGAAGTTGTTTTACAAAAGGGTACCTGGAAATTAGCCCCTAGAAAACACAAGAAAAGCATTCAACCCCATGACAAATTATTGTAAAGAAAATGAGCCAAAAAAATATCCTTACATTTCTTATCCAAATAAAAAGCAAATGTATGCATTAACTTTCCTGTGCCTAGATTATATGGTCATCCTTGTCCTATCCAATACCTCTAAGCTTGGAAAATTTCCCATATGATAGCTCCTTCGACAACATAAAAAACCTTCGACATAACTTTATTGCATTAACACGCATAACAGATTATCATGAGGATTACATCAGAGAAAGAAACTTGATAAAGCCTCAGCACCTACAGCAAGTCATTTTTATTAACCTTTTAACAACAACCAACAATGTCAAAGCCTTTCTTATGATTAATGAAGTAGCATACATTTTAAAATTAAGCCCCTGTTTGAGCCACATAAAAATTTTTATTGTCATTCTTCTACTTATTTTCAACCACAAATTTTTCAATTTTTTTATCGCATCAATAACTCTTCCTTCTTTTTCAACCACACATTTTCCATTAGTCTACTATTCTAAAATATATTCTTCCAAATTAATGGGACTCAAACACACCTTAAAGAAGATAGAGAATAGATTAGATTTTTGAGCAATAACAAGAAAGGAGAAAATCTCACAAGTAAAAATACATTTACTAAATTCCAGATCATTCAACTTGGAAAGTAAAAACATTATACACTAATGACTGAGATTAAAATATAAATGGAAACTCTAAGAGGCAATTAGATGATGAAATGGAAAAGATATGGAGTTGGGGCATAACGAGCACCCCCCACCTCCATAGAAATGAAATTCTTTGATTATTTACAATAACTTTTGATATTCTAAACGAGAATATATGGGTCATCACTGGTATTAATATTATTAAAGAACGTGGTAGTATAAATATAGTCA
The DNA here is from genome assembly GCA_903798385.1 of Fraxinus cuspidata. Taxonomy (NCBI): domain Eukaryota; kingdom Viridiplantae; phylum Streptophyta; class Magnoliopsida; order Lamiales; family Oleaceae; genus Fraxinus; species Fraxinus cuspidata. The sequence continues at coordinate 81,022 of CAIGRP010017800.1, forward strand.
GATATATATTAATGTATAATTTTATATAATTTTAATCAATGTCTCCTATGTGATCATGTCCTACTTTTTCAAAAACTGGCAAGTCAACATGTCATCATCCATGTTTCATAAACTGCCAATAGCAATTTTAGTGTAAGATGGTAATTTCGGACCACGTGCAGGAAGTTCAAAGCTGAGATCCATGAAAGATACTAAACGAAGTGCCCAGAAAAACCAGAAGATTGTCAACAACTCTTACAGTGTGAGTATAGGCATTAGAGCACAGATAACAGAGTAAACTCGTGATACGTATCAAGGAGGATGGGTCATTCCAGCAGCAATTCCCTGGCACCAACAAGTTATTCTAAGTTATCAAAGGTTGGCCCATTAATTGCTGGACATCATGTTTGATTAATGAGTTAGTGAGTTGACAAATTATATATTACATGAAGGGATTATGTTGTGACATTAAACAATAAAAACAAATATCAGCGACCATATAAGTTCCAAAAACCCCTGCATTAGTAAAGGCATTTTCCCCGCCCCATCCCCGCTGGGCCCCGCCTCAAATGGGGCAAAAAAACCCGCCCCAAACGGGTTGGCGGGGCGGGGCGGGGCGGGGCGTGAAGGAAAAAAAATAAAAATTAATTAACTAAAAAAAAAATTTACAGAAAAAAAAAACGGGGCAAGCACTCGCCCCGTTGCCATCACTACCCTGCATTTTGAATCTCCTTTTTCTTTAACCGAGCCCCTGTTTGGTGCACATTTTTGCTCCAAGAATGCATTTTTTGTTTGATGTGATGGAGAATATGTGGTTGAAAAAGAAGTAAAAGTTATTGATGTAATGGAAAATATTATTTATTGAAGAATGTGTGGTTGAAAATGAATAGAAGAATGAGAATGAAAAAAATACTGTGACTTAAACAGGGGCTGAGAATGTTTTTCGCAGAAAAGGGGAGGAATAATATTTTATCTATAAAACACTCTCTAGAAAATTAGTGCTACCCACTCCCACAAACATCATAAAGGACACAATGGGAGAGGCGGTGCCTTAGAATCACACTTTGCACTTTGCAAATACCACTCTTGCAGAGGAGCCGAGGAGACTAAGTTTTCCTAATGGAAATGCTTGTGGCACTAACATGTTGGCAAGTGGCAGACTGTGAGCACGCACAGAGATGGTGGAAGTCAAAAGTAATGTGGCATTAAGGTGGCAAATCATGTAATTGTAGCGCCTACATTAAAAGTCAATCCATCAGCTGGGTAGCTAAAATAGATGTAATAGGTGGGTTGTGATGATAATGATAGGATGCATGTGAATAAAGGACGTGACTCATTGGATATGGTAACTAGGCACATCAAAGAGATGCAGTGCTTGTCTAATGTATACCGTCTGAACCGTCAGATCATGTCTCATTCAAATAAGTGAGGTCTAACGACTCTAATTGTTTTGTGCCGAAAAATGCACCATTCCAAAATGGATACAAGAATACCCATATATACCTTCACCATTCAATTCTAGCATCCAAAAACCAATTCGCTAATGTAATTTTGTCCAGGCCCTGAAAATAGTATGTTATTACTTTTCCTTATTATAGTTCAATTCTTTTAAGCCTTCGAGTGTTCAAGTTCATTCTGATCGAGAACCTTATGATCAAAGCCTGATTCGCCTTTAATGTTGTATTGTTCTTGAAGAACTCTAGTATAATGGGAGCCAGCCCATATATCTAATTTTCAGTTATCAAGGGGACGGAATATGTTTAAAGATAATTCCTAAGTGAATTCCTCATTTGTTTATAATCGTTACTTTTTATTTTCTCATATTTGGACTCCAGCTGAGGACTACCATTTTTACTAGTCTAGAGCAATTCGGAGAAACAAACATCTCCCACATCACCATCATGATTCCCATTGCAAGGTATGGAACTTGGATCCACATTGAAAGTATGAGCTTTCAGTGGGTTGGATGTCTCTTTCATAATCTTTAACAATGGTACCAGAGTATGCACCAAGTCTGCCGGTTGCAATTGTGCGGCGCGGATGTCAAAACACCAAGCTAAATTCATGAAGGACCAGCAGCAGCCAATGTCAGCTAATAGGAATCTGGATCAGCAGGAAGAAGGCCACAGTTTGGAGGACATAAACGTGAATGATGACACGGGATAGAAGGAATCTGTTAACGGAGCAAATAGGACCGCTTTACTGTTAGAATATTTATGGTTGTGTAATTTGTTTTTCTGTAGCCAATCGGTTTTATTTTGTATAGAAAAATAGCAAAGATTTTCTTCTTCTAGATTCTTCTCACTGAATGCGTATATATCTCATAATGCTGTACAAGTAAAACAACAGAATTATTCTAATGGAATCATCACATTCAATTTTGCTGTGTACTGTTCTATAGTTTCCATTTAGTTTGATATTTTATAGCGGATGGTGATGCCGGCATAACAGTATTTCCGGGACTAGTCTAGTGCAAAACCAATCCAGCCTACTAACAGGAACCGGGAAGCATGGTGATAACAATCACTCGCGAACTTCCAAAATTTAGTTCGAGAGAGTATTGACATCTAAATAGAACAAATTAATGTGTAAACACATAAAGCTCTATGATGAATTATAAGGGGAATAGGCAGAAGAAAAATTATCGCATTTTCGAAATATTAGACATTACCTCATCAATTTCTCTAGTCTCGAAATTTGTTTTGACGCGTAAATGAAATTGAGCATTTGTGCTTATGGTCCCACTGATCAAGCATTCTAAATTATCATTTTATAAAAATATCACAAATATTTAGCTTACTGGCAACAAGTAGGGGGGGAATATGAAAAATAATTCATCATTTTTACCTAAATTCAAATGTAAATATCATCAGGGAATTGGTATTAGGTGAAAGGAGTGAATTATATCAGATTCTGGCAAATTGAGTGGTGGCAGAGAAAAGTGGCTGTAAGTAGAACTTCCTCTTCTAATTTCTTGCATAGTCAACAGGGCTGCAACTGTATTCCTGAAAATTCCCTCTCCAGGCAATGTTATTGCTTCTCTTTCAGCTCGTAGCATTCCTTTTGCTTCCGAAGCGGCGGCCAGGAATACCGTGTCTATGATGCATTCACACTCTTTGATGAGCTTCGAAATGAGATCAGTTGTGAAAAATGGTTGTTCAAGGACATTTTGGATAAACGGCAAGCGCAAAACACCACCTGTTCGTTTATCATACTTCTTCAGTATCTTGGCCAACCCTGCAATATTTTCTCCAGGTTATATAGTCTCTAATAACTTAAACTTTTAGACGAGATAAAAGAGTTTACCGGTGTAATTGATGTTGCTGTAATTGATTAGGAGAACCATTTCTCCATGAAAATTGACAATGTATTTTCTGATTTTCCCCATCTCTTCTTCGTATTCAAACTCTGATGGTTTAGTTCCATTTGGTCCCCATGTATCAATCACTCCATCAATCCACTGTTGCAATTCCTGCATCAATTATTCATTAAAACCAACTATGAAATAGACACCTGCCTTCTCATTCATTATTAGGATTATACGTAGTGGCAGATTCAACGTTCGGCAAGCCATGGCGGCCGCCAGAATTTTTTTTCCTCCCATATATTGTTAAGGGATTAAACCTCACGTCGAAAAAACATGAAAATATAGACCAACTTATAAGCATTTGGATTACTCCTCCTAATAAGGTTAACTTTTTAAAATGGAACTCAAAGTCTTAATATTGTATTATACCCCCACTAATCTCTAACGAGCAATTCGATTCGATTAATATCAACAAAATGAGCACATGAATTTCAAAATTGATTTGCTCAAACGAATTACCATCTTGTGGAACATGTCAAATGATAAAATCTCACATTGAATAAAGATAAAAACGTGGACTAATTTATAAGGATTTGAATTGCTCCTCTTAATAAATTTGAATTTTTAAAATGGAACTCCAAATCTTAATATATATCGAGCGTCCACCGTACCTCAGATGAATTCTTGAAACCGCCATTGATTTTATATATATATCAAAATCTTTTACTGTATTGAATCCTGTGTAATAAGCTCGCTATTGAAACTAAATATGATGAATATAAAAGAACGTGATTTTGATTGTTTCTATGGTATGGTCTCTGCCAGTAAAGCCATTCCTATAGTCGGAGAAAATTAAGGTCCTGTTCTCTTTACCATTTTTAAGTCGTTTTCTATTTTCGATTTTTCAAAACAGCGAAAACGTGTTCTCTTTCCCATTTTCTAAAA
>CAIGRP010017828.1:0-10312 GCA_903798385.1 Fraxinus cuspidata
ATCATATGCTTGAAGCTCTTCGCTTATTGCATCAGGAAGTGCCCCATAAAGGGTACCCAAAGATATCATCAGTTTTATGAAACCTTTCACGCATTTTACAATTGCACTAAAAAGAGCCTATACATAAAACAAACTGAACATAAGTACAGATGAAAGACAAGAAGATGCCAAAGGAGTAGCTGCTACAGAAGTGACCATAACAGCAACAACAACAATAAGGATACATATAATCAGAATTGCAGTACAAAGCAGAGAACTTTTACACGGATATTCAGGAAAAGGACAGCATCCACAAGACAAAATGCCATGCCGTGAAGCCACCAAATGTACAAATAATGGGCTACGGCCATCAACAAAGTCATCACATCAAGGAAAAACCCCAGATTTCGAATGAGAATGCCTTACCATTCCCACAATGAACCTACAATCAAATCGTTTTTTTTTTAAATATAATAGTAACAAATCAGAAACTTTACGAGTTCAGATAGCACTAAGAATTCAGAATTATGGACCTTAAAACTACACAAGGACGATATGAATGAGATAATTTTCTTTTAAAGGAAAAAAGACCACAAAATCCTCACTTCGCATAACAAACATAGATTCATATGTGGAGACTTAGAATGGAATATCTGTCAAATTTCGAGTACATGTAAAGCACTTCATAATCATAAAAGGAGAAAAGGACGAAAAACAGAGACATGACAACTGTGACAATGTCTAGAAGTATGCTCAACCAATAAAGAAATTATTTTGGCATTTCTTTCTTACATTCACATCGATGGCTAACAGGCTTTCACAATTGAATCAGCCTAGATTTCTATTAAAGGAGAAAAACTTTGTCAATCTATCAGACCCAGCATCATGCATTACATATTTTTTTTTCTCTTTTTGCAAAGAAGCAACAAACTGAACGAAGAAAATCATCATAAAAAATATTATGGAACCCAAGTACCAAAAATCTTCTTTATAGAGCTCATAATAGAATAATGAAGCATGAATACCCAGTCAAAATAAAACAAGCACGCTTACAATAAAAATAGCATGTGAAAGCAAAATTTTCAAAAGCACCTGCAGGGATATATTGACGAGTTTTAATAATCAGCAATTTGCACTGTCTCCTGAAGAATGATGAAGAAATATCTCAAGCAACTGAAATCCATGAACCATAATGGCCTAAAGATAACAGTCTGTCAACCGTCTGCTAGAAACTTTGATCTCCATATGGAAATTCCATAAACATGACAGATGGGTCATGGATAACTCAACATTACCTGTAGGGTCTCAAAAGCAATGCTTGAAGGCTCAATAAACAACAAGAAAAACATTGATGAACTTATTGTTCCATATGTTGTCATGCATACACTTATCCTACAATAACAGGTAAAAAATAATGTCAGAAACTTCTAGTGAAAATAGCATTTAGCAATAAAGAGTTCCATAAATATTAACTCAGAAAATGTTGATTAATATTGTAAGAGGGGAAATTTTGATATTGGGATAAAACAATCTTATAACTCAATAACTTCATCCCATTGTTCAAAATGGCAAAATAATCTGCCGGGTGTCTTACATACTAAACAAGTGTGCTCGAGATTACTGATTGATGTACTCTACCATTGCATTGACAATATCCATGTGCATATTTTTCTGGTTCTCTTTCATGCATAAGTGTATAAAAACGGTTCCACAACCTCATCATAAAAGCAACCTTCAGTCTGAAAATATTGACACATCCTCTCGAGTAGAATTCATCTAGAACATAAGGTCACTACTGGGTTTGCCATACGAGGGAGTGGAAGGCAGAATGATCATCAATGAGACAGAAGAATCATGTCTAAATTATAGTAAGAATATAGCCTGAATGCAAGGGCATTGCAACCCAAGGAAACATGGTGGCAAGTGTCATAAACTTGCTGAATATTGTCTCAAATATGGACTTTGACGGCCAATATACAGACATACTTGGATCATTTCTGGCAATAAGAGCTTTACGAAAAGGCTTCCAGATACTAATATGGAACAGGCTTGTTGGAGAGGTCCAAAGTGAGATGAACAAACAGGCCTTGAAAGTATCCTCCGGAAAATGAGATGGCGTTGGTTCTCTCATGAATATCATAACATGGTCAGTGCAATGCCTCGCGGAAGTGCAATGCCTCAGGGAAGCCCGAGCATACTAACTTAAAATATCAGTGCGTGTGAATGTCTAATTAACAATTATTAAAACTTCCAGTAACTAAAAGAAGCCTATATGGCTGTACATATATTTATATACTACAAATCAAAAAGCGTCAACTGGGTGCAACACACATGCCAATGTTCATACATATTTTGTTTTGCAATTGTTATGAAAAATTTATAAATCCTAGACCTAGCTCGAGGAGCAGTCAATGTTACATTTCAAACGCATTTGATGTTCTCTATTTACGAGTAAAGGTTCAAAAAAGACAGGTCCACATGCTGTGAAGGCAATAACAGAAGTTTCTACACATACATGCAACAGAAGGGGCAGCAGAAAATACCAGAGCAAATCGACAAAGAAAACAAACAACAATGCAGAATATACTCGAAAGTATGTCCATGGAGTTGCAGAAGGAGAAGTGTTTAAACGTTCAAGTCGCTCCCTGGCTAAAGCTTGGAACATCTACACGATAAATAAATTTATTAATTAAGCTCTCACGTGCATCTGTATGATATCTACTACTTGAAAGCATATATTGATGAATACCTTTAAAAAACAGAGCACAGCCAACCAAGTTGACCATAGACCTGCTTGAGATATAGTTGGCAGGACTACTAGTGGAAGAAAAGTTCCCTGTTGAAGCACTCATCAGTATACAGAGAAATATGTTCGGGAGAAATGTTTATGTTTCGCTCTATAAGCAGCACAGGTGTCATTTCCATCCCTATTTTAAGATAACTCTAAAACTGTTAACCATGGGAACTTGCTGTCTTTCCAACAAAATGGAACTTCATTACACTATCTACAGATAAAAGTCCTATAATAAAGGTATCAAACCACTGCCAAACAAATACATTAAATTTCTAAAAGCATATCTAATCAACTAGCTCAAGTAGCAAATCTACTTCTAATACTTCTAGCATATTCATCAATTTACAGGTTGCCAACAAGTAATGCTTTATTTAAGAAACTATCTAAAAACTACAACAAAATTAATGCCAACCTGTGGAAATTTATATTAAAAATTATGAGCGCCTTAATATTTCTTTAAAAGAACTGTGTATAATGCAACTATTTCAGACATGTCAAGAAAACGCTAACAAAGGCCCCAAGAAGGTCGAGCTTTAAATAAGTTCCAAATAGAACCTTAACAGTGACTGCTGCAATTAAATGAGAAAATTGTAAGGCAAAGTATAGACACAAATACATCTAATAGCTACCCCATAAAGTATATAGTTTACAGATTAAACAAAATCTAAGAATTTAAAATCCCAACTCTATCTAACAAAGATTTAAAATTCATAAAGAACCTGGTGTAAGTAATTCTTCTCAACTGACCAAGTAATGTCCTCATAAACAATATTGCAGATCATGCCATTCTAATAGTAGCAGAATGGTTGCCCAATAATTCCCATGAAATAATTAACAATGACGATTCAAAGACCATTTTAATATCATAAGTTTCTCCATCAAGGCAAATTAATTCGCAACCAGAAAAGCAAAACAAGATCTAATGTGTATAGTAAAATTAATGAGGTTCATATTCAGTCTTCACCGTTAAGTAAAAAAATGAGTAACTAGATGGATTAAAAAAAAGCACAAAGAAATTTGTTAATAAAAAATTCTTCATGTTGCTAACCAAAGAACTTACCTTGTAGATAACATAATCAAGGAGGTGTTTGACTAGCTTCCGAATTTCAAGGGTTCAACTCTGAAAAGAAGATAGTCTGCATGAAGAAGAACATATTGCCTATGAAAACGTCATCACTGTACAAGCCTTACATCTTCCTATAAAACATAATGCTGCTTGAAAGTCAATACAAACAAACATAGTGAACTAAAGTGCAGACCCAGATCCATTTCATATGAGCTGGCACTCTATATTGTCAATCAGGCTCAATTATGTTATTACTATGCCTACGTTTGGCAAATTTATAATGCCTTTATAAAGAGGAATAGTAGTGGTTCACATGAAATGTGTAGATAACATGAGTAGTAGTTATTAATGCGTGGATGAAATTAAATTTTGACTTTGACTTGGCTGAATTTAAATAAACTATATATAAATTGCTATCTAAATGAATGTATATATTATGCCAAATAGTCCTAATAATGCAGATTTTAACCATGAATGCAATAAAGAAGCTAGGAAACTTAAAATCCTACATGCAATAATTGAATTACCCTACTAATTCATGCTGAGTACAACTTCTCGCTTAACGTGCTATAGAAAAATTGGAAGTCATGTAACCTATTCTCTTATGCAAGTCCCTAGTTAGGTAGGTAGTAGCTAATCCATCATTTTCAACATACTTGATGGTGTGTTGACATGCCCAAATTCGCATGCCCTAGAGATGCATACATTAGACGTGACATAAACAGCATAATACCAAATGAGCTACTTAATTGAAGAGAAGGAAAACAAAGCAAGCCCAAAAGATGAGCAGTAAAGCTCATGTTTGTCCGCTGATTAGTTTAAGATGAAGGTACTTCCCCTTGACAACATTGAATTTTTTTTACACATTCTTTAATGTAATGCGAAGAAGGAACCTCCGAAATGAGGGAACTTAGTCCCTGGAAAAAGTTGTTGAGGATTCTTTTTTTTTTTTCCCTAGTGAAAACTTGTTATAACTATTTCAAGCTTCACTCCACCTCAACACTAAAAATATCTAGCCTTGGATAAAAGAGCATGAAAGACTTCTTTTTCAGAGTACTTAACTTCATCGAAAAGAAATTTCTTCTCCAATTTCAATCCCATGTTCTTCAAACAGGTGAAAGTCTAGCCATGCACTTGATCACTTCTTTGACGACAGAAAATAAATATAGCAGCTGATGAAATGTTTTATTCCCAACTTCATATTATATTTTCATTCTTGAAGAATTTCAGAATAATAAGGAACTGAAACCACAAACACAAAAAAAAATCCTGTCCATTTGTAAAGCCACACGAGACAATTTTTTAGGCTTCTTGTATTAGAAATCAATCGATGTCAATTTGATCACGAGAAGATCAAAAAGCATGCATCTCTCAACTTAGCATTCGTAAAAAATTGTTAGTTCACACAAAGTTAATGTGTTTTTTTAGAAGTGAAGAGTTTATGATGTAGAAAACAAGCATAAAACTAAAACAAGCCCATCGTGTAAGAAAGCCAACAATGTCCAGATACAATCGCGCAGTTAGGTTAGTTGCTAAATCAGATCTCTAAACTTTCATGCCGACCATGGAAATTGATAATAAGGAAACAGAATTTAACCAAAATATGTTTAAAATGCAACCAGAATATGTAAGAAACACTCACCTTCAGGCATAAAATTACCATGATAACTACATTAAGTGCAAAGCTGGCCACCAGTGCAAGTGTGATGTATGAACCCAAAAGCAGATCCAAGACCAGAGTCGCATTCCCTGAATTAATAAAATCCTCAAAATTCAACCCATCAATTTGATATTTCTCTAGTGAAATTCCCATCCAACATTGGAGGCCAATGCAGCTCACAACAGTACAGACCACCAAAATCGACAAAAAGTTCACACCCATAAATTTGATATTTCTCTAGTGACATTTCCATCCAACATTGGAGGCCAATGAAGCTCACGACAGTACAGACCACCGAAATCGACAAAAAGTTCACACCCATGGGTAACAAATGCAGTTCTTCCACCACAATCAATATTCAATGTTATCATGAGAACCAAATTAGCATGTCTCTTTGCCAGCAAAACTGATCCTAGAATATAAATGTATGGAGAGGCACAGACTTAACTAAGCTCCTAAGAAGATCCTCTCACATTATTGGGGTAACCTTCATGGCTGAAAACAAGAAACTGCACTACAATCAAGATAATACATTATTAGAACTGAAGGAAGAAAGAAATTGTTGCTTTTTTTATAGCAATTAAGGAAAAACGGTAAAGGATAGATAGGACATCAAAACAATAAATTGCAGTCAGCAACACTTGTTTCTTCTCTAGTTATTTACTTGCGCAGTCAGCAAAACTAGTTCCTCCTCTCTCTCTTCTTGATTATACACTTTTTACAAGCTGGCATCATTAACTGATTTATGTCTACACCAGCATTTCTATCAAAAGCACCAAATTTGTCGTTAGTGTAAATTACCGAGGTAGACGAGGTTATGCAAAAATTAGAACTAAGATTCTTGGGTTTCATTTTTGTTGCTAAAATTTTACTTGTCCAAAAAATGACCAGTTAAAATTAATGTTTGACTTTGAAAAGTAGAATTTAAGGAGATAAAAATGAATCCCAAACAGAGGGTAAGTTCACTCGTCCAAGTGACATTTAGCTTAAAGTTCAATAACCAGCTCTGTTTTTAACCATACCTCTAATTATGATATGGGCATCTAAACTATAAGCACACAAATAATTACAGATACACCAAAATCGTACGAAGCAATAACATCCCTGTTTTTATTCGGCTGAGTAGAAAATCCTTAACTCAAAGCAGTGAAGCAATGGCATTCCCGGAATTTTAGAGGTACAAGTGGTAAGCAGTAATTGTAAGAGTCAAATCACCTCATTTGATTGTAAAAATAAAAAATAAAATCCTGGTTATGACAGTAAAAAACATCAAAATATAAGAGCATTTAAAAGATAAATAACAAGAGTTTCTATGAAATGAACATCACTAGTCTATGAAATATATCTTCCAGGAAAAGAATAACATTTTCCACGTAATGATGAAGCAGCTACCAAATTGGATAACTATAAGTATGTAAAAGAAACAACTGAACCAAAATCAAGACAGCAGAAATTGAATAATTACCATGAAGAGTTTGAATTGAGAAAAGTCAAAGCAACAGCACAAAACCCGAATAAATACAGAATTGTGCAATCGATGAAGAAAAGAGAAACCCATAAGTTGAGATACAAGTCAATCAATTGCATCAAATGAAAAAGTAGAAATTTTATCGACAAATCAATCGACGTATATATGAATAAATCAAATCACTAGAATCGATATCAGAAATCTTACAAATTTGTAAAGATGTGAAGGCGTCGACAAATAGCACCCGTGATCCTACACATTCTTCAGAATTTTTGCGGGAAAGTGAACAATGATATACCTTTATCTTTTGTCCTCTTCTTGTTTTGGGATCAATTAATGTTAATTACCGTAACGCTAGGAATGTCATCTTTTTCTTGGAGTGTAGTTCAACATGACGACCTGTTCGGTACTACAATTGATTTAGAATTACTTATCATAATAAAGAAAATGAAGTTGAAATTCCGTCTATTACGCTATCATTTGGTTAGATTAAAATAAAAAATTTAATAGATCTTGATAGAAGTTGATAAAACGTGTGGTTGAAACGTCGTGGAACTAATAAAATATATTGTTGAAATGAATTATTAACTTTGATTATGATTAAAATTTTAAAATTTAAATTTTAATCGGTATCAAACAGAGGTATATATGTTCGAAAGTCTAAGTAAAGAATCAAGTTCGATTCAAATGTGATATTATTATACGAGATTTTTGTATTTCATAGTTTATCATGGACGAGCCAATTTAATTGTGAATTGTCCAGTTTCAATGTTGGATGTTCGATTTATTTATTTATTTACTTTTTTCTATAACAAGAATGATTTTGGACCCATTCTATAAAACAATACTCTCCACAATTTTCACTTAAATCATGTATAAATTTTTAAGTTTCACGTCATATTGTGAGAGTTGTCGACGTTGAATAAATAGTATCATCATCTATTGTTTGCACTGTTAGAAAGTAAATCTTATTTCAAATTATTTATCGTTTTCTTGCCGATGAATAAAAATATAATTAATCATGACGTTGAACATAATTGCAAAATAACCATAATTGCAAAATAACAAATGATTAATTAACAAATATTTTGCAAACAAAAGAAAAGTAATATTATCATCCTAAACAAAAATTTCTCATGAGGCCTCGTGTTTTCATATCTTAGCTTTTGCTAATTAAATCTTGGTGTGTGTTTGAGCCACATTATTTTGGAAGAATGTATTTTGAAATAGTAGATTAATGGAGAATGTGTGGTTGAAAAAGAAGAAAAAATTGTTGATGTGATGAAAAATATTTTTTTATTGAAAATAAGTAGAAGAAAAAGAATTTTAATGTGTACCAAACATGGGCTTATTAGGCCCTTATCCGATATAAATTTTAATCAAGATAAAAATGAAAAATTGGACCATTGTTGATGTGTTGGAGCCTTTTTTTTACTTGCTTCTCACACTGGAACCCAGTTACTGTCCGACCAACTGTAAAAAAAAAAGGCTTCTCGCACAAAAGAAATTGTAGTCGGACATGGTGTAGATATATTGATGTTTTAAGTTGAATAATTTAATTATTATTTACTTTGGTAGTTAGACCGTCCACAATATTTTAATTTAAAATACCACAAAGGTACGTGGGTTATGTGTTGGGTGGAGTGTCTATTTGAATGCGAGATTTCAACTATACTACAATAACGAAAGCAAACCAAGTGTTAAAAAATAATAATAAATACAATACAATACAATACAATACAATCAGAATTTGTACACTGGTTCAACTAGACAGCTAATTATGTGTATACTTGGCAAAAACAAATGTAGATTATAAGTAGTAGGTTATTTTGATTGTGTGTATAAAAAAGTTGTTAAACAATGTGGAAATAAAAATGATGTTTGGCTAGATTTATAAGCTTGAGAAATTTTTACCAAACTAAGGGGGCTGTTTGATGCACGTTATTGAGAAGTGAATATATTTTATGACGTGATGTGATGAAAAATATGTGGTTAAAAAATAAGGAAAATTTTTGAATTTGTGTGTAATATTATTTTATTGAAAAATGTGTGGTTGTAAATTTTGAAAGAATGAATTTTTTTAAAAATGTGGATAAAATATGGGCTTAAACTAAAATATCAAAACAGTGGGACCAAAATTTAAAGACCATTAAGCTTCTGTTTGGTTTAGCTAAAAATAGCTCATGTTTGGGTTCCATCTATTTAAAAAAAAAATCATTTTTCTCTTTTTTATATTCAATCATATGTTTTTTAATAAAATAATACTACACGTAAACCCAAAATTTTTCTTATTTTTAACTCACATTTTTCAAAAAATTACTATTCTAAAACACATTTTTCTTCGTAATCTATTTTTAATGGAGCCCTTTGATTAAAGTTTATGAATATGTGATTAAAATTAATAAATATTGTTAGTCCCCTTTAAATATGTTGTTGAAGATGAGTTCAAGAAGAAAATTGGGGCCAAACATGAAGTGAACTTTAATTTGTTTCGATTGAATCACTACATTTTAATTTAATTTAAAACTTTACGGTCTATTATGTTACGTCACATATCCCTCGTACTCACAAAATTGCTTAGTAGCAACCATGCCTTAAAATGATCTTCGCCAATCGTCACCATCTGACGCCTTAAACATAAAAATAGTAAAATTGAGGTTGAAACAATATGTTTAGATTAAAATGGTTAAAATATACATTGTTTGACTTTAACACTTTTACGATATCAAGCTATAATAATTGAACATGTTACGTTGCGATTAAATGAAAGATTGTCTAGTATAACTATCAATTAAGCATTTTTATATCAATTTCGAAGATAGTCAAAAACAAAATGGTGAAAACTAAAATTAAATTTAAATAGACTACTTAAAATTAAATTTAAGTACATCGACCCAATTAAAATAAATTAAAATCTAATCTTATTTGAAATTTACTCATTTAAAAGCTCATCCCCAAGTTTTTTAATCGCTAATTTAAGAAACTCGATTAACCTCTATAATATCTTACAATGATTCAAAATAATTTGTTTATTTAAATATTTTGAGCCGGTTGAGTCTTGTCCTACATAAATAAAAGAGTCACTATGTGGTTATTGTTCATAAGCCAAGCCAAATGGCTTTATGGCTCGGCTCAACTAAGCCGTTTTTTTTAATTCGGTATTTTAAATTACAAATATTCGTTTTAAGCGATTTAAAATTTCTCCTACATAAATAAAATAGTCACTTGGTGGTTACTGTTCATAAGCCGAGCCGAGCCAAATGGCTTTATGGCTCAGTTAAGCCTTTTTTTTATACGTTTGATTCAGTATCTTAAGTTATAAATATTCGTTTTAAGCGATTTAAA
>CAIGRP010017830.1:0-27689 GCA_903798385.1 Fraxinus cuspidata
TTTTTTAAATTCTGGGTCAAAGGCCTTTGTCCAAAATAATTGTTTTAGGCTGTTTGGCCAAATTTCCCAATTAAAAATGGATGTGGTCAAGTCGGGTCGCGTTCAAATCTCACACTCTCTCTACCGCCTCTATCGCCACTTCAGATCCCTTTTGAAAACCTATCAAATTTCACACATTTCATTCATTTCAATTGCAATACTACGTTGTAAAATCACAAAAGGTTTGTTCGTTTTTCTTCATTATCGATATCACGGGTCTTGTTTCTCTAGGAGATTTCCCCTAGTTTTGCCGGTAGCGACGGAGGGTGCAAAGTATTAGAGGTGAAAACTTTTGGTAAAATCATATAGCTTTTGTTCTTCTTCATTGTTGCTACCACGAGGTTGATTTTCGCCTTGAGATTGGAGCTGTAGACAACGGTGATGGAGGACGCATATTACGGTAGGTAAAAATCTTTAATATGTGATTTTTGGTTAGTTTTAGAACATCGGCATATGATTTATGGGGAATTCCATTTGTGGACATCATGTTGAAGCTTATGAGAATTTTTTTAATTAATGTGGAAAATTTGACATATAAAAGACAAGATTGTGTTGATTATTTTTTATCGCACCATTAAACATACAATAACTGCATAGGTTGAAATTATGCTATAACCTAACATTTTTATGTGTATACCTACATATTGATGCTAAGAATACTTTTGAACAAGAATACCACAATAGTTTATGAACATGTAATGAATGTCTTCAGTTTTTCAAACCACTCCCAAATGCTTTATCCTACTAGTTATGAACTTCTAATCTCATAAAAGGACTCTTATCTACCTTTTATTCTGTGATGTAAGTTTTTATTATGTTTTGTTTTATTCTTTTTCTGGATAATTTGATTGTACTAATGGAACTGCTGGCAGATCCAACAGGACCTAATTAATTTGGAAAAGAGAGCATTGTTGTTGGAGGCAATTAAGAAAAAAGTTTGGAGTTGCAGGAGTTGAGTGTATATCCTTGAATCTTGTCCAGTAGTCTATGATATCTTGGCCACTAATCTTCACACTGAATGAAAACCTTTAAAGAGAAAAATGAAGACTATTGATTGCTACAAACAAAAGGCACATACAAGCATTCAAAAATAATTTGATTAGTTATAGTGTGTTGTAGATATTAGGGTCACCATTCTCTCTTCATTCCGCAATAATGACGAAGGACAACGTGCATTATTTATGTTGAACTAGTTTATTTGTAAATTTTGGGATTTTTCCACCTCCTAAAATGATTCATTAATGTCTTAATGATAGCTTTAAAGTTTATTATTTTCTTTGCATCTTTTCTTGCTTATTTTCTATAAAAAATTGTTACTTTTATTAGCTTGGTGATTATTGTCTGCCAAGATTGGAACTTGGTTGCGATTCTTGACTGTTATTGTGTTCTTTTTGCTGTTTAATGGATTTTGGGTTGTTTCATACTTCCATTATATTTGATAATATAGTTGATCATGGATTGAGGTTAGTACAAAAATTGTAGGAACTAGAGCTTGAGGTTTACTGAAAAACAATCATAGGCTTTGAATGTCCTAGGTGATTGGAATACTGCTGATGGTGTGAGGATTAAAGACTGGTCTAAAATTCATATTTAACTACGATAGAGCCTTGGAGGAAATTTCTGAATATAGGATTAGGGGAGGGGATAGGTTTACATGTTTCTGGTCCAATTCTATTTTCACCTCATATCGTATTTAGCTCGTCTTATGTATCGCATTGAATTTATTATTCCTTTATCCTCGTAGATGAATTCTTTTGGCTATTTTATTTTAACGACCTCAACCACCAAAGACAAATATTTCAAATATATGTTATGGTCAAGTTTCTTGCATTCTTAATGGGTGGTCTGACACGAAGTTTTGATTGGAACAGATGACAATGATGACTTGAAGAAGCATGGTAATGTTCATAAAGTTAAAGGACGTGAAGTAAGTAAAAATTCTTCAAACGAGTTGGGTGATAACAAGTTTGGTTGCTTATCATTTCCCTTGGGGTTATTGGAGTTCGTTATTTTATTTATTAGAATTTCATTTAGAAAACAAAATTTGATTTGATCATTAGTTACCATTTAAATTTAAATTGAAGTTAAGTTAGTTTAAAAATTTATAGTAGCTAGTAATTTCTGTGGGACGATATTCGAACTTAATAAATTCACTTTATTACTTCAGTGCTAGGCATGTAAACGCGAATCTCACAAACACATACCTTGACGAGTCATACAAACATCTTGATTCTGGCCATTTAGGAAAGAAATCTATGATGAAATATAAGCCCATATGGAAACAAACAGTGGAGATATGGTTTTTAAATAAGTCTAATGGTAGATCAAATTTATATGATTTAGATCAAATTACTTTCCAGATTGAAGCTAGAAGAAAAACCGAGAAGACGAAACGGCAAAGTGATGGTAAGATGGAGAAGGAGACATAAGTACCATAGTAGAGTCTCTCTTCGTCGAGGCAATCAGGGCTGCCCTAGTGTTTAAACAGTTTAAATTGCCTAACATTTATATATACACGATATTAAGAGAGACCCTGTGGACTATCTCGACATATATCAATCCAAAACAGAATTAAGCCACATTATTTTGGAAGAATGTATTTTGGAATAGTAGATTGATGGAGAATGTGTGGTTGAAAAAGAAGGAAAAGTTATTGATGTGATGGAAAATAGTATTTTAAGATAGTTGTGCATGTGAATTCATTTGAATTAATCTATAACTGTAGCTTATTGTATTTATTAATTGTTAAATTTAAATTCCCCATAAACACCTATTCATTCCCTCTAGGCGTTAGTTGGGTCAAATTTCATTATAAAAACACCATAGATCCATGGTTGGATCTCCTTCTCCGACACGTTTAGCCTAGTTTTGCATAAAGGAAGAACTGGAATTTTGATGCAGCGTGTTCAATTTAATAGAAATGTGTGAGCACTCAAAATTATAAATTGAAAAATTAATTAATTTAAGCCATTATATAACAAAGCTCTTTTCAGATTATAAACGGGTCAAACTTTATTTTAACACACATCTTATTAGACTTACAACTTTAATTCGTCTTTCAACTACATATTTTATAGAATTCACCAATTTATAATTTCAATAAACTTTTGTCAACATGGGCTAAGTGTAAATATAAACTTGCCCGAGGTGCGTCGTTTGTGTAAATTCTTTCTTTATTTTTCCATTGCACCTATGTTGCCATGTAATTTTGTCACAAGTGTGTTTGATGCATATTAAAATGAGAGAATACATTTTTTTGAAGTGATGTGATCAGAAATATGTAGTTAAAAAAAATGAAAAATTATTGATGTGATGGATAATATTATTTTATTAAAAAATGTGTAGTTGAAAATTAGTAGAAAAATGAGAATGCAAATTTTAATGTGGCTCAATCAGGGGGAAGACTACAATGCAATTATATATGGGGCCTTCTCCGTCACCACCCTTACAAAAATGGCAACAATGTGGTAAATGAAGTTGAGGCAAAGGTCAACTGCACAGTCGAGTGATGTGGACAGGTTCTCCCTTATGCAGTTCATGTGTTAGAAGGCTCGCAAAACACCCAAGGAGCAACTTGAAGTACATGATTCCCACGTTATACCTGATATTCTTAAGTGTTACTTTTACCTCTGGCCAAACTACCAAGTAGACTGACTATCAGATGTTGTGCTGTTGTGCCCCTGACAGATTATGCACAGCCTCATTCTTGAAGCCAGAAACCTACAAGTTCTTCCATCGAGGAACTTTATTTCTATGACTCATGGGTGGAATTCATGGTCACCCTGGGAATTGGAATGCTATCCATAATCAAGCTTAATATGACGAAGAAATAAACATTAAGCCCACGAAACTTCAAGCTTGATCTCGTAGAAGAAAGAGGAGATCAAGAACAATGATTAAATGCTCTGCAACATCTTACCTTATAAGTTAGCTCTTTTTTCATATTCTTTCTTTTGAGAATAAAGCTTAATGAAGACAAGCATGGAAGCAGAATATTCCAATTAGTCGACTATTTTCCAAGTACTAGGCAATAACATGACTAGAATAACTAAAGGGTACTTGAATGTCTTTAATTACTCTGGTTTTACACATTGTGAAATTTAACATGGGTATGTTACTTACAAATTGCAATAACACAAAGCAACATAGATAAGTGCTTATATGCTTGATCACTAGGAGCCTCCAAACACCCTGGAAGCTTCAATTCGTGAGCATTCAGAGAAAGTGAGTGCAAATTCAGAAACTGAAGAATTTTTGCTGCTCTTGGTGGTGAAGAGAAGTAGGGTTTAGGTGGGATTTGCAGAGATTCCATGTTCCTTTCTATCATTTCAAGAACCCTATTCATTGATGACCTTATTGTAGGATCAGTTTGTATGCACCATAAGCCAACGGTTACCATTTTTCTTATTCTTAAATGTTCATCTTCACTCAGAACGCCATTAAGATCGAGCATTCTGTTCAAGGCGTTTATATATCCAATGAGGAATATATATTTCACTTGAATGATCAACTTTGACATCAATGCTATTCTTCTCTGCAACCATTTCCAAAACCATCACCCCATAGCTATAGACATCTGATTTGTGAGGTATTTCTCAAACATTCCTAGAAACTACTTCGGGAGCTATATACCCTATTGTCCCCCTCGGCCAGAGCATTGATACTATGCTAGACCTATTGTGGCAAAGTTTAGCCAGACCAAAATCCGATACTTTCGGTTTGAATTCTTTATCCAGAAGAATATTGTGAGGCTTTATGTCGAAGTGCAAGATTCGTGTATTACAACCTTGATGCAAGTATTCTATTCCTCGAGCAATGCCAACTGCAATTTCAAACAAATTTTCATATCCTAATCGCCCATCTGCGAAGGGGATATTACTGTATATGAACTTCTCAAGAGATCCATTTGGCATGAACTCATAAATGAGAGCTCTTTCGAAACCCTCAAAGCAAAATCCCAGGAGACTAACAATGTTAACATGGGAAGTTCTACTGATACTTGCGACCTCATTGATAAATTCTTCTCCATCGCCTTTCAGTTCTTTCAAAATCCTTTACTGCTACAAAACGGCCATTGGGTAACTTTCCCCTATACACACTAGCAAAGCCCCCTTCCCCTAAGTTGTCACTGAATGAGTTAGTCATTTTCCCTTCAAATGCAGCTTGTACTTCCTCTTGTTGAAAGTCAAAAAGATTACTGAGAAGAGGACTACCGCTGCAGCTGAAGCACCTATGATGAAAAAGGATATCTATGTTTATAAATCAATATATAAATAAATGGTATGGAAATTTGCAAGAATTACTCCTTCCTGCAGCAGAAGTCAAAACATATGTTGGACTAAGAGAACTTTATAAAAATAAGATGGGAACTCATTTTTCTCAGTATACTCTCTCTCTCTCTCCTGCATATAAATCTTTACAGGGTATGATTCATGAACATATGATTTCACATAATTATGGAATAAATGTATCCGGAGTCGAGATTTTCTGTCAAATAGCCTGTTATAGTCAGAGAATTGATTTAAGATTCTGGTTAGATCACTTAACCACTGTAGATTACATTGTTAAAAAACAAAACTTTAAAAAGCAACGGCTTGGCAGTGTATATAGTGCTGCAATGCAATCCACTACATTAAACCCCTATAAAGTAACACTCCGGACTAAGAAAAATTATTATTTTAGAAGAGTTATTTTATTTTTCAATAAATGAATATTTATAAATTTAAAATTGTTTTATATTTTTACTACTTGTACATGGATTTTTTACAAAAATATATGCATAACTTATATATAAAAATAATAATGGAAGTTTTCAAAAGTTTATATGTATATAAATAGGAAAAAAACTATGCAAATCGGTTTTTAGCATCGCAAGACTCGATCAAATGAAGATATTGCTTCTGAATCACAAATTGGATTTGGTTCATATGAAGGTATCCATAAATTATGTGAAATCATTTGTAAGTGTACTATATAATGAGACGGATATTGAACACCTTTTAAAGATAATACGGTGATGAAATCACCTACTGATGACGAGATTGTTAAAGGGAAAATGAATATTATGATCTCAATGATAGTTGTGGTATATAAACTGTTTTTTTTTTTCCTAAAGATGCCTTTTAAGTCGGCTTAATTTCAAATAATTACTTTTTACAAAATGCAAAAAGTATAACGTCAAATGAGATTTATGCATTGCAAACAAACTAGGGATAAGGTTGAGTTTGATTTGAGGACAACGAAAAGCAATTAAATCAAAAACATATGCTGAGAAAGGGCTCAATTGACAAAATATAAATTGTCATCTAAAATGTTTCTTAATTCAAAAATTTTATTTCAATATTCATTCATGAAAAATCAAGTTCAAAGTGCGATGGTACCTTTTTCACACCGAAATTTATTATTATTTGTGTCGTGTACGATGTCCTCCCTCTCGGTGGCAATTAATACAATCATGAGACAGACTCCAAGGTAGAATATAATAAGGATCATGCTACATGTACCGAATTTTTTTATCAAATCTTTTACCCACTACTCACAATGGGGATATGGACCACATTATCGAAATTTTTAGATATATGTGGGCCCGCATATTATGTGAGAGATGGTAATCCATTATGTACAAATGAATTAACATTTATAATAATCAGCGTTTGAACAAGTCAACTGAATGTGGTATAGGCTGTAATTTGAGTGGCAAGTAAAGAACAGAACAACCATTTGATATTGGGGGCCTTTCATTTGAATTGGCGTAAAATATATTGAAGAAATCGCAGCCTTTGTAGTTTCTATAACTTTCATGTAAACGACCTATCTGATCGTCGTCGGAGTTCATATTTTTGGGGTATCTGATCAAAGTGATATTGGGGAAGAATGTAAACGAAATAGAATGAGAGTGTGGAATATAGAGTTGGGGGAATAAACTGCAGCTGTTACTTCTCAAAAGACCTTCAAGAACGAACCAATGCTTGATTGGTAGATATGTTGGACAAAATCTCATAGGATGGCGATAACCTTTCAGTATTCAGGTGAATTATTGGTTTCGGAATAGTGTTGCACTCAACCGTGAACAACCCACATTCGGGTTGCGAAAAATCAGCCAGAGGAAATTCCAAATTGCCAAGATGTTCACACTGGAAACTTTTTTGGGCATTTAGAGTACACTAAGTTGAGGAAAAATACATGAAGAAACACAGAGAAATGAACAAAAAAACTGGCAGCATCCCTACAGAGCACTCTTGAAGAAATCATGATTAATTTTCTTGACAATTCATTTTCCACTTTTTCCTTCACACGGTTCCAATTCCTTGCTTCTGTGGAAAATCAATTCCCACCAATTTAGTGGGATTTGGTTTTCCAAGTAACTTTTTTTTTGGGCAATAGAAACAAATTATATCCCTAATTATAACAAATTTTATCCCTTTAATGGATAATTTCAATGTAAAACAAAGTCAAACGAATACCAAAAAAATCAAAAATTTCAATATTTTCCACGTGAAAAATTATACTAATCAAACACAATTAATTGGCAATTCCTAGGAAAACAATTCTAGACAATTCAATTCCCTAGAATTCATTTTCTTTCCACCCAAATTCCACTCTTACAATCAAACGATCCTTAGTTAAAAGTCACTTTATATAAGTGATTTTAATTAATCTAGTTACTTTCTTGTGCATTTCAGCCGAGCATGCACGAGAAAGAACAATGAAGATGGAGGAAACAAGTTTGAATGGACACAGAAGTGAGAAAATGTGTTGAAAGCATTAGAGTGCATCACCAAGCCTCCATTATTATAAAAATCAATCCAAAGGGAGATTTCACATTTGTCAAGCTGTAGCTAAGCATGTTCTTGCTCAACGCACTAGAATTACATTTTGATCTGATATACATCAACCAATGACCAAATATTTCTGACTAAAAATAATGGGGATCAATGAGAAAGACAACAAAAAAAAAAAAAAGAGAAAATATGAGAAAGTACTATGCTACTTTAACTCCACTTGGCTGTTTTCCTTTCATTGCATCCATCCTTCTTATCATGGCAGTCAGTACAAAGGAAAGGACCTTGCCAAGGAGTCGAGCTCATAGACAAGATGGAACCAGCGTGAACTGATAATCCTTCATTTGGAGCGAGGTCAGCCTGGCGAATGGCGCAAGCGAAAAGGCCACATGTTTGACCGTACGAATCACCGTTACCTAGCCTACAAATAAATTGAAAAATAAGCTTCAAAGAGACAACATATGGTAGATGGGGATAACAGACTCAGCTGTTGCAGCACATACACCAGGCAGAAGACTGTGGATGATATTGATAAAATTGCTCGTAAATGAATCAAGAGAGAGAAGTAACAAAATTGGATAGAAAAATAGTATGAGAACTCTCCCTTGATATTTATTTGGACCATCTGTTGGGAATTAAGTCCATAAACAAATTATGAGAGCAATAATAAGCAAATTGAAATAAGAAATATACACTAGCAAACACAAAAATTTATAGAGTTACGCATTTAATATGAGAACTACGTTCACTCGCTTATTTTTGCTATGTAGGAGAAAAAAGTGTACTACAGTTTTTTCACGTTTCTCGGTTTCACAGAAAGGGTCCCCTAAATCTGTTTCGCAATTATACATGTGGCCTTATCCATCACTACCGTTGCAAGGATGGTAAAAATGTGGTAAAAGATGTTGAGGCCAAGTCAATTGCATGGTCGAGGGAGGTGACTGGTTCTTCCTTGTGCCGTTCATTGGTTAGAAGGCTTCCAAAACATCAAAGGAGCAACTCGCAGGGTGGAAGTCATGGTTGGCTGGGAATTCGAACGCTGTCCATAATCGAGATCGATATAAAAGAAATAAACTTTAAGCACGTGAAAGCCAAGATTGATCTCCTAGAAGAAAGAGGAGATCAAGCACCACGAATAAATGCTATGCAACACCTTACCTTATTTAAGTACTAGGTAATAACAATGACGAGACAAACTAAAGGTATATGAGTGTCTTTAATTACTCTAGTTTTACACAAATGTGAAATTTAACATTGAGACGAGATTCAACATACACATTGCTATAGCACTAACAACCGAGATAACTGCTTCTATACTCGGTCACTAGGAGCCTCCAATCACCACAGGACAGGATTCCAGGAAGTTTTAATGGGTCATAGCTTAACTTCATGAGCATCAGAGGAAGAGAGTGATAACTCAAAAGTTGAAGGATTTACTGCTTCTCTTGGCTGTAAAATGAAGTTGGATTTAGGTGGGATTTGCAGAGATTCCATGTTCCCTTCTAACATTTCTACAACCCTGCTCATTGATGGTCTAGTTGTAGGATCAGTTTGTATGCACCATAAGCCAACTATTAACATTTTCCTTATCCTCAAATGTTCATTTGCATTCATAATGATGTTCAGATCAATTTCAGCATTCTGCTCAAGGTTCTTATATATCCAATCAGGAAAATAATTTTCACTTGAATGATCAACTCTGACTTCAATATTTTTTGTCTCTCCAGCCATTTCCAAAATCATCATACCATAGCTATAGACATCTGACTTGTGAGAAACGTCTCCAAAGTTTCTACAAAATATTTCTGGAGCTATATACCCTATTGTCCCTCTGGCCCCTGACATTGACACGATACTTGACCTATTAGGGCAAAGTCTCGCCAGGCCAAAATCCGATATTTTAGGGTTGAAGTCTTTATCCAGGAGTATGTTATGAGGCTTTATGTCAAAGTGCAAAATCCGTGTATTACATCCTTGGTGCAAGTATTCTATTCCCTGAGCTATGCCAACTGCAATTTGAAACAATTTTTCCAATCCTAACTTACATTCTGCTATGGAGTTTTGTGGCCTATGAACTTCTCAAGAGATCCATTGGACACAAACTCGTAAACTAGAGCTCTTTTGGAACCCTCAAAGCAAAATCCAAGGAGAGTAACAATGTTAACATGGGAAGTTCTAGTGATACTTGCTACCTCATTGATAAATTCTTCTCCATTACCTTTCATTTCTTTCAAAATCTTTACTGCTACAAGATGGCCATCGGGTAACTTTCCTCTATACACGCTAGCAAAGCCCCATTCCCCTAACTTGTCTCTGAACGAGTTAGTCATTTTCTTAAGATTAGAGTAGTTGTATCTTCTCGGTGCAAGATTCTTATTGTTCTTTAGGAAGAGTTCAATGTCTTTATGGTTTTGCTTTTTTCCCTTCAAATTCAGCATGCACTTCCTCTTCTTGAAAGTGAACAAGATTACTGAGAAGAGGACTATCGCTGTAGCTGAAGCACCTGTGACGAAAAAAAGATATCTATGTCTATGAATCAAACAAAACAAATGATACTGAAATTTGTAAGAGTTATGACTATACTTCCAGGTATAACTGAAAATCAGAAAACAGAGAAATGAGGAACTCACTACCCGAAAATGAAACGAGAAACTGTGATGAGAATAACGATTTCTTCCATTGAATTGAAACAAAGAAAAAAAAAGGGAAGTAAATAAGTAAAGAAGATAGGTAGGTAAGAAAAGAATTTCTAAGTCTACTGTGTAATATATGTATATTCTTTTACCTGTGATTAATAAAATCAGCTTTAACTTGCTCCTTCCTGCATTCATTGCCAACATGAGCAAATATGTCAGATCAGGTCCAATTGGTCAAATAATAATAAAATTTCTCCGTTTCGTGTCTATAAACTACAAGTTGGTGTATATTAAGGTATCCAAAAATTACGTGAAATCATTTGTTAGTTTGTGCTATAGAATGTGATAGATATCAAACATCTTTTGAATTATCCTAATAAAAATAATACGATGATGGGCATCGACTATTGATGAGAAGATTATTAAAGGGATATTGAATTACTGTGATCCTAATGAAAACTGTGGCTTATAAATCATTTATCAAAAGTGGCCTTTCAAATCAGTAATTTCAAATTAGGGATAATTGAGTCTCATTTGAATACAAGAAAAAGCAATTAAGAGCCTCTTTCAGTCCCCCAATCTTTGTCTAAAATGCATTTTGGAATAGTGTTTTGATTTTAAATGTGTGGTTAAAAACTAAGGAAAAATTTTGAATTATCGTGTAATATTATTTTATTGAAAAATATATGGTTAAAAGTAAGAGTAAAAAAAATGAACTTTGAAAATAATGAACCAAATAAAGGTTAAATATAAAATACATATGTTGACAAATAGCTAAATTGACGAAATAGAAATTATCATCTAAAAAACATCTTATTAAATAATTTTGATTACTATATTTAATAGTTAAAAAATCATGTTCTAAAGCCGGTGTTACCTTTTTCACATCGAAATTGATTATTTTTGTCAGCTGTACAGTGTCCTCCTTTCGGTGGCAATCAATACAATCATCAGACAGATTCCATTCTAGATAATAATCGGCGCCTAACCGTTCGAACAAGTCAGCTGAATCATCAGGAGGCTGTGATTTGCTTGGCAAGTAAAGAAAAGAACAAAGATTCGGAATTGGGAGCGCAAGATTTTCATTTGAATTGGCGTAATATATATCGAAGTCATTGCAGCCTTCGTTGTTTATATTATAAGTTTCATTTAAATGACGGATCTGATCGTCTTCGTCGGAGTTCAGATTTTTTGGGCATTTGATCAAAGTGATATTTGTGAAGATTATCAACGAAATAGAATGAGTATATGGAATAGAGAATTGGGGGAATAAATTGCAGCTCTTACTTTGCAATAAACTTTCAAGAAGAGGGTTTCGAATCCATACTCGATTGGTAGATATATTGGACATAATCTCATATGATGGCGATAACCTATTAGTATCCAGGTGAATTCTTGGATACGGACTAGCATTGCACTCAACCGCGAACAACCCACATCCGGGTTGCGATAAATCTGCCAGAGGAAACTCCAAATTGCCAAGATTTCCACACTGGAAACTTTTTGGGCATTTAGAATACACAAAGTTGAGGATAAATACATGAAGAAACACAGAGAAATAAACAAAAAAACTGGCAGCATCCCTACAGAGCTCTCTTGAAGAAACCATGATTAACAGCAGTAGAAGAAGAAGAAGACGGTGAGAGAAATCAAATTTTCTAGCTTTGTCCCAATTCCTATTTGAAAATTATTTGCATCATCTAAGTGGGAACACGACAGTGCACTTGGGATTTTTCTAGTCAATACTCATAGAAGGTACTGAACGGTCAGCCTAAACCAATAATGTTGGAAGTTTCCCGTCCAACAAATTCTTTGTAGAAAAATGCTAAAGATAATGTTGAAATTCTTTGTAGAAAAATGCTAAATATCCACGGGATAATGTTGAAATTCTTTGTAGAAAAATGCTAAATATCCACGGGATAATGTTGAAGTTTCCTATCCAACAAATTCTTTGTAGAAAAATGTTAAATATACACAGGAGTTGACATTCCCCTACAAAAGGGGGACCTACGTCCAATTAAATAATTGAGGGCGAGGAGGGCGTGTACACGGAAGTGTCAATGTACGTGTAGCAAAGCTCTTCTTTGTATTCCTGACCTAACAACTTCAAGGCCCCACTCTTCTTGTATTAATATAAATTGAAATCAAGTCAATATCATCTCATAGACTTTCTGTTATTTTTTATTTATTTCTAAATGCAAAAATAGAAAAGATTTGCAAGATCCATATCGCTTCAGTTGTCACTTCAACAAAATTTTGAAAAGAAGTTTACAAGGAAACAACGGTTTGTTGAATTGTCAATTGATACTGTTTTACTACTTACAATTATCAATTAGAATTTTAGGATCGGTGCCCAAGAACACAGAATTATCATCATGTTGTAACTCACTCTAAAGATTATATATTTGGCAAAAGAAGTGATTTTAATTATTGTTGTTATTTCTTTTTCGAGAAAATAGCCCTCAGAGCCCCTAACCTTTGCATGAATTAGCGCATGGGTCACAGTTGCCAAGATAACTACAAATATGAACAAGCTCACTATCCACCGCCACTCGTATAAAGAGAGTTGTTGTTCATAATGACATGAACATTGTGCTAGAGGAAGTCTTTAACAGACTAGGTGGCAGTTCAGCCGTGCATGCACAAGAAAGAGCAATTAAGGTGGAGGAAACAAGTTTGAATGGTCACAGGAGTGACAAAATGCATTGAAAGCATTAACAGCGCATCACCAAGCCTCCATTATTATCAAAGTCAATACAAATGAAGATTTCACATTTTTCAAGCTGTATCTAAACATGTTATTGCTCAACACTCATTAGAAAGGAGAGTTTTGACACAATTACTAATGTAATACATTAGTGAATCCTCACATGACGCTAAGTCGAGGTATCATGAATAGAGAAGTTATCATTCTCCTGGTAGTGCCGATCAATCATTGCCAAAACAAGTTATTCAAAATCATGGTGCCTCCTTACGACTCCTAAAGTAGTTTGTCGAGCTTGGATAGTTTGACATCAACTTCAAGCCAAGAACCTCAATCAAAGGAGAAAGGTTTCACTGAATTCATTGCTAAATTCACTTACAAACCAGAATAAAAGCCCTAAGGGTTTCGTGGAGGTAAGAGATGGCTGTCGTTTGCTTTAAGGTCTCAAAAAGTAAAGCAAAGTACTAAGTACCTCTAGGCAGACTGAGATTGGCCAAGAATTGAAGATAGAGCACTTTTAGTTCCTAGCAGTTCCCCATTTGTCATAAACCAATTAATGAAAGAATACCAACCTCACGGTGCAAACATGATCCACTATCTGTTGGACTGCGTAGTACATTCATATGTGACTACATATATCAGTTAAATTCTCCCTGACATTCTCTGAAGCACTACATACGACCGCATGTAAGAAGAACTATGCGACCACATAGTTCAAGTAAACTTTCAACATTTTGGTCCCCAAACTCCGTTTTCTCGTTTCTTCTTCTTCCACTACTTCATTCCTTTGCTAAATTGGTGTTCGACTCTTTTCACATCTTCGTTTCTTCTTCCTGGTCTTCTTATGGCTATTTGCACTTTGGTCCTTAAACTTTGATTTTCTTCCATTTTAGTCATTTTCGCTCATTTTTCCTAAATTTCACCATGTTCATCAATGTTATCCAACAAAACAGAATTTATATAGAATTAAACCATATTTCGATATATTTACCAACAATTGTTCATATTTTTTGCCATAAATAAGTGTATAAAACGTACCTATGAATGGGAAAAACATGTCCATC
Source organism: Fraxinus cuspidata (assembly GCA_903798385.1). Lineage (NCBI taxonomy): Eukaryota > Viridiplantae > Streptophyta > Magnoliopsida > Lamiales > Oleaceae > Fraxinus > Fraxinus cuspidata. Next base: position 14,225 of record CAIGRP010017830.1, read on the forward strand.
TATCATCCATCAAAATCAATAATAGATAGGTATTCTACCATCTGAGTAAATATTTCATTTTATTTACCTTAATATAACAAATACACAGCAAACAGCTAGCTTTGGATAGGTCAAAACATCCTTTTAAAATGTATATACCGTCTTTTCCTATCATTGTCCTGTTATGAAAGCTTATTTTACATAATTTCTCGAGGACATTACATTTCGATCTGATATCATCAACCAATGACCAATATTTCTGACTAAAAATAATGGGGGATCAATGAGAAAGAATATCAAGAAAAAAAAATTGAAAAAATATGAAAAAAATACTATGCTACTTTAACTCCACTTGGCCGTTTTCCTTCCATGGCGTCCTTCTTATCATGGCAGTCAGTACAAAGGAAAGGTCCTTGCCAAGGAGTCGAGCTCATTGAGAAGATGGAACCAGCGTGAACTGATATTCCTTCATTTGGAGCGAGGTCAGCTTGGCAAATGGCACAAACGAATATGCCACATGTTTGGCCGTTGGAATCATCGTTACCCAGCCTACAAATAAAGTTGAAAAAGATGCTATAAAGAGACAACAGATGGTAGATGGAGATGACAGACTCAGCTGTGGAAGCACATATACCAGCCAGAAGACTTTGGATGATACTGATAAAATTGAAAATAAATGAATCAAGAGATAAAAGTAACAGAATTGGATAGATCCCATGCCATTAAGTGGCAAGTAACGGAAATCATAGAAATATAGTAGGAAAACTCTCCCCTGCTATTTATTTGGACCATCTGTAATTGGTATTTGATTCTGTTGGGGATTAAGCCCAAATACCAATTATGAGAGCAATAATAAGCAAACTGAAATAAGAAACATAGATTAGCAACACAAAAATTTATAGAGTTTCGCAATTAATATGAGAGCTACTTCCACTCGCCATTGATTTTCTTTATGTTGGAGAAAAAACTGTACAATGGTTTTCTCATGTAGTCGCCTAAATCCGTTACATATGGTAGAATGTCTGTGGACCTACTGCAAATATAGAATATCCTGAACCCAAAAAGAGTATAATTAAACGCACATACTTCTTTGCCATGTTGCACCAATACGCTACCAGAGCCAGTGTGTTGGTGTCCGACACATATTGGACACTGACATGTGCCACACACATTCCGACATGTCTCGAAATTGCCACAAGACATGATGTCCCTCATTAGTTTATTTTTCCAAATCCCACATGTTAGTGGACGTGAAAAACCATGGTAAGTGCTCCCAAAAATAGAGAAACAAACATGCCGGTGAGTGCAATGAAAAAGGTCATCACCGACAAGTGAAGTGGAAGACGCTATCGCTGGCAAATGCACTGGAAGAGAGAGGTGGAGAGATAGGCAATCGAACCCTTAGCATTATTTTCACAGAGACAAAGACAGCACTTCAAAGTTGAAAGCCAAACCCCAAGCAAAATTTTTTATGTTATTAAAATAAAAAATGGGTCAACATTTTTTAAAAAAGTGGTTCAACCATATCATTACTCAAGTACCTAGCTTCTTCCATGAGTTATAGATAGGAAACCAAAAGTGACTAAATTGAATTATATTCACATTTGAATTTTATGCTTCACATTTCTTAGATCATTGAAAGTTATTTTTTCTTCATTTTTGTCCAGTTAGCCTAAAAAATAACACGTGAATATTTCCTGAAACACTGACATTATATAAAGCATGTTCTTCTGTACAATTTTATGTATTTCTGTTCAACATTGTGGTGCTGTTTGCTGCAAGAATTAAGCAGTCCCAGAAGATATCCAATATTAAGAATACACAGCATATGCATACTCGTTCTGAAGATAATAACTAGAAAAGGAAAAGCACGATGTACACAGAATATAGAGACTCGATCCAAATCATCCCCTTTCACCCCAATAGTGTGACTCTGATGCACAAAACGTCTTACTAGATACTAACTGAAATTAAGCTAGACAATACAACTTGGATCTTCCTTGAACCCCAACCAGTGTAAGACAAATATTTTCATAATTAAAAAGGTCAATGCAAGATCTAGAAATTTGTCCTCGTTAAATTATTCATTGTTTACGAACTATAACTGTTCTTCTCCACAATGAAACATAAAAAAATATAGTTTCATAAAATCTCTGAAGGACCTTCTTTGAATTTTTCCTCGTGCATATAACTCTTTACCATAGCATGTGTTTATGTACCAATAGCATTCTAGTGAATGCAATAAAAATACCATGTAGATGGAGAGAAAAATCAGATAATGTTAAGAAGCAGTATTTGTGACTTTAATCATTTTTAAGATAAAACAATAATGGCAGGAGAATACTAACCTCTGAGCAAGCATTGCTGATCCTTCTTCAAATAATTCCTCTACTATACCCACAGCAGATAGCTTCTTTGATAGTTTATGAGCAGATTTGCAAGATTTTTTTCTGAAGAACAAGGCTTGAAGTTTGTTATATTTCTTGGGTGGAGAAGGAGGCTGCACTGTACAATTAGGAGGAATTATATCAACAACTACACAAGTTGTGTCATCCTTCAGTCCACGTTTCTTCAGTGCTTCCTATACAATTACCAATTGATGGAATGAGATATTCCCATAAACTGGTTTACCACACGTACAAACCAAAAGGAAAATGTAGGTCAATACATTATTATTTTGTATTATCCTACATACATATTTTGAAAGGACCAGATTTTATAAACTCAGCTAGTAAGGAGACTGGAGCTTAATAGACTGGTGAGCTTAGAAGTTAAATACCTTCACTACTAGCCTAGAAGCAAGTTCGGCGGGCAATCCACGACAAGATTCTGCTGCCATTTCTGATGACAATGCATCCCATATGCCATCCGAGGCAATTATTAGCCTTCCACCTCCATTTGATAGCTTCATAGCAATTAAACAAGTCAAGGATTCCACACATAAGCCATTTACTACATAAATAATGAGAGGCGCATGTGAAATAGTAAATAAAACTCAGGAGTGAGGGTGGGGGTGGGGGTGGGGGAGGGCGGTCATAGATGTTGAAGAAAAACTTACAATAAACAAATTTATGTCCCTCTAACGGCTTAAAATTTTAGAAGAGGCTCTCCAACATGGTATCATAGAAGGTAAAGGTTCTAAATTTAAGTCTTTATCACCATCTATTTATGAAAATTGTTGCCTTTTATAGAAGAATGTATCGTGCCTGCACATCGAGGGCATGTTGAAAACTAACCTATAAATAACTAATATTATTCCCTCTCTAGGAATTTAAGCTTTCATGAGAGAAGGTTCAACAGTTGAATAAGAAGCAATAAAAGATCAATACTTGTGTAGCTACCTTCACTTGTTTGACATACGGTACTGGAACTATAAATTCACCAACATCCATGTCTCCAATAGATCTTGAAAGGCATAAACCCCCTGGCCAAGATCTGAGAGGGCCAATCTGTCAAAATATATGTATATATATAAAAAAAAAAGAAGCACGATTAACTCTGTCCAAATAACATGTGAAGCAAATACGTTTGTCTCATCCCCATAAGAAGACATTCCTATCATTAACCAATATGAGATTCAGAACTAGAAAGCAATATAACCTCCGTGCCACCAAAAATGCTAAGTCTTCCAACTTCACCTCCACTCTCTGTTACACGTGCTCTTCTACAATTAGCAAGACAAGATGGTTACTATGTTAGATAGTTATAACTTCCAATTTTATGGTTATTTGCACCAAGTCCACGCAAAAGACCTAAGTTCAAAAGTCTTGCAACCACTCATTTTTGAAAACTATGCATGCATCAAACCTTTGATCAAAAAATGAATATGGTTTCCACTTGATGAGTACTATTGCAGACGATATTTAAATGAATACACGAGTCTCTCTCTAACAGTGTAAACTTTCAGATGAAGTGGTTCAACAAACAAAGAGAGAGAAGCAAAAATAAAAAGGGTAACTAGATTAGCATTTACTCCTCTGCATTTTCCTCAAGTCTGTGGTCGACAGTCAAGACAGAGACACCACCACCCTGTGCATCTAAAATGCAGCGGGAATCACCTACAGAAGCAACAGTTACTGTCCATCCATCAACTACTACAAGTGTTGCTGTGGTTCCTGAAGTTTTTCCTGTTGAGAATAGGATGAAGAGAGAAACAGTAAGCTTCTTGTACCACATAAATAAGGATACGTATTACATTGCAAAGGAAACTGAATGCTGGATGTCATGCCTTTGCTCTGAAACTCCTTATCAGTTTTAACAAACCCAGCAACCAATGCTCGAGGTAAAGCTTGAAGCCACTCATCTTGCCTGAGCCCTCGAGGAATAGCACCCAAAACATAACTCAATAAATGATCCCTTGAAAAAATTGCAGCAGCATCCCCATTATGCCCATCAAAAATCTGAAATTTGGTACATAAATTACCATCATATCAGGCATAACAAATCATTCTGAAAATTGATGTCTACAAGTCTGTGATTCATGAAACAACTTATCACCAGAATCTACAGCTAAACCAAATAGTTTACTTTCGGCCTAAAGTTAATAACCTCCCAGTTTAGTTGCCTTATAATTTATACAAGCAGTGCTTTTGGTTTAAGTTATGTATTATGCCAAACATCATATTCACAATAACTTTTAAGCATTCCCAAACATGCTCAAGGTAGACTACAGATGGACGGAAAAGTACTTCCCAAAATTCAGTGCGGGTTGCTTTTTTCGTCAGTATAAATGGAAGGTTGCAAAAACAAACAGGTGTAAAACTAAAACGTTTAACCAACCCAAATTGTAAATCCTGTAAAGAGTTACATACCCCAAAAACAGAGAATGATGTTGATGGATTTCCTGGAACTCTCTGGCAATCGGTCTTCATCAGAAAATAATCCTCCCCTTTTCGGGACTGAGCTGCACACCCATACCTAATGGTTGCCTTCTCCATTTTTTCCATCTTTAATTCCCTACTTATTAGTGCAGCTAATGGCACAAGATCATGGCTATGCCTATGTCTTTCTTCCCTCGATCCCATTTCCAATCCCCACCGGCTCCTTTCCTGAAAACCTCCGATGCAGACCCTTATATCCTTATAAAACCAAGCTTATTTTCACATCACAGCATTTTCCATTACCATAACAATCCACTGAACAGAAGTTTATATTCCATAGTCCCCCAAATTTTGCATATCCAATTCACTCTACAGCACGAAAAGAGCACTTTACTCTCCAAGTTCATAAATCCAAGATTTCCCAAAATAACAGCAAATTTTGAAAGTTTTATATGCAATCCGCAAGGAAGAAATTCCACTGAAAGAAAAGCCAAGAATTTCCCCAAACAACCCCAAAAGATTCTAACTTTATCTGCAAGCACAATTCATGGACACATGTAACCAAACTGAAGATAAGATCTCAAAATCCCAACCAAATATCTATAACAAGACAATGAAACAGCACCAAAAATATAAAAGATAAGATTCCAGTAGACAGACAGTGGAACATGGGATTACCTCGAATGAAAAAGGCCTGCTTTATTTTGTGTTGTGTGCTTTTTTTTTTTTTTTTTTATTCTTTTTAACAAAGAATGCCAAATGAAGATCTGATAGTGACTCAAAGCCAAACAATTTCCACTACAAGAGATGAAGTAATAAAGGGAAAATCATGAGAGAGAGAAACCAAACGCGGATTGATGACAGGGAATGAACTGTAAGGCCCCAATAATCAAGAAGCAATTACTTCAAATTAAAAAAACCAACATCCTGCGTATACAACTATTTATATATACATATGTGTGTATATACACACGGATATTACAGGTCAGCAAGAGGGCATCCACCACCACCGCCCCTGTCCCCACCAGACTGGCTAGCAAAGATATTTTGCAATATAAATTTAGGTCAATGTGCAACGGTCCAAGTGGGAAAATAAGAAATTAGAGGGAATTAATTCCTGTTTAGTATTCTAACACCGTAAATTACTTTCTCCCATCTCCAACTCTTCCCCTCCCTTCCACTCTCTCACCAATCTCAGGAAATTTCCCTTCTTCTAACACTCGCATTCCCGAATCTGCACAAGTGTTTTAATCTTCATTTTTGCTTTTATTTTCCGTTGAAGATCATCAAACCCTTTCTTCATATATCGAAGGTGAAAAAGGACGTCTGATGAAAAATGAGTTTGGCCACCTCACCTACAAAAACCAATTTACAGAATATCAACTTACAGTAATTAAAAAAAAAAATCAACTTGCAAACAATAAACACTTTAGATGCAAAATAGGTTTCGGCAACTTCACATAATCAATTTGCAGAAATTAAAGGGAAATATGTGTGGGTGGACAAGAAAAATAATTTGAGCGTTAAGGATTGCGTGGAGGGAGGATTGTTTGGTTCTTAACATGTGATCGGTGTTAACTTTGTAGCTTTATTTGAATTCAATTTGGCCTTGTCTGTTCTTTCCCTCTTTTGTCGGGGGAAGAGATTGTGAGAAAATTGCAAATGGAGCACTCTCTAGTTGGGTTTGACATGGTTCGACAAGGACCGGAGGTAGTGATGGGGCTGAACAGCGGAGAGTGGATTGGGACAGTGTGGGCATCGATCCGTCAGTGACGTAGGGGTTCAACAAGGCCACACTTTAATTTATAGGTTCGGTCATTCAAACGATGGCTATAAAAGATTATATGCCACATTAGATATCAATTGAATATTAAATGAGTTGACTGAAACTCGATCTTCTCGAGTGAAATCTGAGCTAGTGTCATTGGTTCCAATCACAAAAGCCTCGGGTTGAATGAGGAATTGTTGGGGTGCAACGAGATTGTCATTAAGCCTACGAGTTTGTTCACTCAAATAATTATGATAGAATGATATAAAAAGTTTAACATATCCTCATTGAACGATTTTCAAATGCGATAATTGAAATCTAATCATAATATGGGGATTTAATATTGTTTTTTACTGGGTTTTTCTAGAACTAATTTTGGTGTATTGCATTGTCAGTATAAAATTTGGTAGCGCTATCGACTAGGATTGGGCCGGTGATTAAGAAAAAAAAAAGCATCCCTCTAAAATGTTTATAGTAGTGCCTAGGGGTGGCAACCGAGCCGAGCGGCTCGTAAAAAACGAGCCACGAGCCGCTCGGGCTCGTCAAAATGACGAGCCTGAGCCGAGCCACAAGTGAGCTCGACGAGAGGCTCGTGGGTAAGGCCCACGAGCCGAGCCCACGAGCATCGTAAAAATTCAAAGAAAAATTTTAAAAAAACGTACGTGGGCTCGCGGCTCGGCTCCTGAGCTCGTGGTATTAAGGGCCGAGCCGAGCCATCACTAAGTGCTGCAAGAAACATAATGTCATTACACATTTAGTGCAAAAGTTGAATATTGCGCTATGACGTCAGCCGCTAGTGAATCTATCTGATTGCGTGGTTTACATCGAGAGTTGGCTTAAATAGTTCTTCTCCATCCAAGTAGTTTTGTGATAATCAAGTAGCGATACATATTGCTTTAAATCCAGTGTTTCATGAGTGAACTAAACATATTGAGGTGGATGTGCACGTAAATGTAATGTTCACATAAATATGTTTGGATCAATCAACCATTGGCAGATATCTTTACAAATTGTCTGCCTACAGTCAAGTTTCAAGAAACTTTATCCATGTTGCTATCAATATTTTCCCACCAACTTGAAGGAGAGTGTTAAAAAGAAGAATTTGATTTTATTTTCATATATTACACATACCATTTCGTTTCCATAAATCGCTATATTTTCTTATTGCGCTGCACGATGTAATTATGCTCCTATTTGGTCCGAATTAAAATCTGTTTTTTAATTCAAGTCAAAGTCAAATAATCAATGTTAACCACATCTTTCATTATCCCACAACTTTTCAACCATACATTTCAAAAAATTCTATCAAAATCTACTAAAAATCTAATTTTAATCTCCACCAATCACTTTCTATATATATATTTGCTTATTGTAATTGATAAATATAAAAAATAAGAATGCATTCTTTTTGCAATGAATTGTGTGATTTTACTATTTGTTTTATTTCAACAAATAGAGTTGAGAATTAAGATGACCGGACAGGATACCTTTGACTAGAAAAAGTTGTCAAGCATCCATCCATATGGACTACAATTGAAAACTGCTTGACAATTTAGATGACTTTTACAATTGAATTTTTAATTTTTCTTAATGTTGTCAAGTAATAGGTAGAGTGTGGTATTTCCACGTGTGGTATGGCTCTTGCGTCGCTTGCAATGATTGTTGAGACGAGTTTCCCTCTAGCAACTAGTGATGTTCAACTAAGTCACGTGAGGTTTGTGTTGGTCCATTGAATATCTATGCGTATTGAGAATTGGGGTTCCCTCATAAATAGATAACCTCTCTATTTTTATATAAACCCATTATTTATGTTATGTGAGGTTTTTTTCGCAACCTAACAAGCCCGTCCACGTTTGTTCTTCTATTTCAGCTCATATCTGATCGGCTCTACCAGTTTGAACAACCATATATAAAAATTTAGTGCTTTAGAAACGTAAAAAGTATTTTGGGATATGTTAAGAAGTACTGGAGAAGACTACATACATGAAACAAATCCAAAAAACTGTGCTTGTCGAAAATTTTCTTTAGCATATTTCTTCCTTTTCCTTGTAGAATCCAGAATCCAAACGAAAACTACGAGTCTTCACATTTGACAGTGCGACAAGAATGACTACTACTCGGATGAGTGGTATTTGCTTTATTGGTGGCAATACAATCAGTTAAGCAAAATATAGTTACTGATATAATTGATTGAACAACATAGGATACAAGGAACGAAGAAAAAGTTTCTTGATTTGTACATTGCTTCTGCATACCAAAATGTCCAAGATTATCCAAGCCAAAGAACATCGCAGCCAGAAGATAAAAAAGCAACAACACTTACTAATTCTCTGTTTTTAGTTCTATATTTACTTTCTGTGAAGATGAAAGCATAGAAGACGAAATATATAGCAACCATTTGGCAAACAATATAAAGGGTGTTTAAGAAAATTCTTACCATCGTCATCTTCTGTAAAAATGAAGAGGAAAATAAAGATCTCACACACTGGAACTAGTCGTTGAAGAGCCGCTAATCCAAATATCAGTCACAGCATTTGGTGAGGATTGTAAGTACATGCTCTTCAACAATACAACATCATCTGTTTCAGGTGAAGGTGGGATCTTTATACTTCTTGGAACACAGTAATTATCATTAGTTTCCATTTTCTTCTCAATTTTGAACTCCTCATCACCCCTTATTTCCTTAAGAAATGCTAACACTTCGTCCATAGAAGGCCTTAGTTCCTTTTGAAGTTGCAAACATTGGAAAGCTATCTCTGCAACTGAAGTAGTCATCCTTGTGACCTCAGCATCAGATCCAAATCCAAGAGATGGATCGATTAACTCGTTAAATGCACACCGTTGGATCCTGCTTATTGCTAAGTTGGCTAAGTTGATTTCATGACTATGCCTACTTATATCCACAGCAGGCATTGATGATATGAGCTCAATAAGGACAACTCCAAAGCTGTAAACGTCACTTCTATTAGTAAGTTGGTAACATTGATGATATACAGGATCAACATATCCAGGAGTTCCCTGAGGGGCAGTCGATATATGAGTAACATCATTAGGGAAGGGTCTTGAAAGCCCGAAATCTGCAACTTTGACGCAAAAATTGTTGTCAAGTAGTATGTTATTAGTCTTCACATCGCGGTGTATTATATCAGATGCATGCAGGTATGCCAATGCACTAGCAGTCTCTATAGCAATGTTCATGCGAATTGGCCATGAGAGCTGTCCTTCATTAGCTCTGTCACCATGGATATGATCGGCAACTGTGCCATTAGAAACGTACTCGTAAACAAGTAGGAGTTCCCGGCTGCGCCTAGATGTACAGCCATAGAGAGAAACAAGATTCCGGTGCCTCAAGGTAGTAAGGATCTCGATTTCATTCATAAACTGCTCTACTCGTTTGTAATTATGCTCATAGAGGCGCTTTATTGCTACTTCTCGTCCATCCTGGAGTTTGCCTAATTAGAAAGAAGGCAAACTTGCTATTAGATTTAAACAGTTGCCAATTATATTATATATCGACTAGCCACAACTTTATTTATCATGATTTAGAGTGAGTTTGCGTCATGATGACTAACAGATTCTTACCATAGTAGACAGTTCCAAAACCTCCGTCTCCAAGTTCTCTAGAAGAATCAAAATTATTGGTGGCAACTTCAAGTTCTGTGTAGGAGAAGATGGGGATACCAAAGTAGGAACTCCCGCCTTCAATGTCTGATTTTGAGGAGGGATCGGAGGATATGTTCCTCGAAAGTAAGTATGCATCATTGATTCTTCTTTTATGGCACCAAATGAAAAGGCCTAACACGCAAAGTATGACTATACTTCCAGGTATAACTGAAAATCACAATACAGAGAGAAATCAAGAGCTCGCCAGCCAGAGTTGGAAAGAAAAATTGTTATGAATATATTGATTTCTGCCATTGACTTGAAATGAAATTGGGCAAAATGGACAGAACTTTGACATCTAATATGTAATATATCTGTATTCTTTCAATATATTTACCTATGGCTAGAATCAGCTTCAAATTTTTTTTCTCTGCACCTATGTCAACATATGAGCAAATATGTCAGTTCAGATATATATATAGCAACTGTCCATGTTGAAGGTCGATGGTACCTTTTTCACATATAAATTCATTCTTTCGGGTAGTTGTACACTGGCCTCCTTTGTTGTGACACTTAGCACAGTCAACAGACAGAAACCAATGTAGATTATATTCAAAGCTAAGCTGATCAAACAAATCAGTTGAGTCTGATTCATTTTTCAATTCGCCCGGTAAGTGAAAAACAGAACACTCATCTGGGCAAGAAATATTTTTAATTTTCATGGCATAATATATATCGAAGTATTGGCAACCTGTGTACTTCCTATAATAATCCGGGAAATATGGTGTCGAAGTTTTGGTGCATTTAAACAAAGTGATATTAGGTAAGACTGAAAAAGAAATAGAAGGCGAGCCCCGATTAGAGTAATTGGTGAACAGAGCGCAGCTTTTACTTTTCAAAAGACCTTCAAGAGTAGGGCTCCTAATCCTGAATACATGGGTAGATATCTTGGACAGAATCTCTCTGGACGATGAAATCCCTTCATAATCCTGGTAAACTAATGGATAAGGAATTGCATCGCACTGAACCCTGAACAATCCACATTCAGGTTCCGTATAATTGGATAGAGGAAACTCCAAACGGCCAAGATGTCCACACTGGAAAGACTTTTGGCATTTAGAATAGACAAAGTTTAGATTAAGTAGATAAAACAGAGAGAAATAAACAGGAAAACTAGCAGCAGGCCTATAGAGCTCCCTGGAAAAAGCCATGCCTAACAATGAAAAGAAAGAATAATAGGATAGAAATCAAAGTCTATCTCAATTCTATAGATGCCGTTGAACAGAGCAGTTGACTTGGAAATGTTTTCATGAAGACCTGGATCAAGACAAATGGGTTGCTACACGGACAGGGTTGGCCCTGTCCGTCCAGGGGGCGCCACGCCCCTGGGGTCTGCGCATCCCAAGATTATTCTTCTTGAATAGGGCCACCTGGCGCCCCTGTTTGAACAGGGCCGAGGTGGCCCTGTTCAAGTAGCATGACTCTAATCCCAAATAGAATATGAAAGAAGATGTTGGGTTGAAACAATCATGGGCAGTGCCAGGCGGCGTTGCAGAGTGGAATAACCCAACAATCATTCACTTGCATAAATTTTGGACTTGCCTAATCTTATTGGAATCTGAAAAGGACTTGAAGTGAAGGCATAGAAATCTGACTGGTTTAACCATCTTGTCAGATCAATAGCGGTTACAAATTTTTAATATATATTTTTTAATATATATATATATAATTTCACTTGTATGAAATTCAAAGAATCAAAAAACTAATAAGATATTTTCTTTCAGATTTTGTGATTGGACAGCCAAATATATAATTCATATATAAACCAACATAAGAAATATTGATAAGTTAGGTATATGATGAAATTGTAATTTTTATTATTTCCCTTTCGAGTCTTGTTATATGCTTGAAGGCACTTTATAATCAAAATGGTACGTGAACGGTAAATCAACTTGATGCCATATATCAAAATCATAAATGAACTCGACATTATATCAAAACTATACATGAACTTATAAATTTGTATTTTATCCATAAGAAAAGCACAATATGATACTGCATATATTTTGATCATAAATTATATTGTTCTCAACCAATATTTGTGGGTTGGCACCTTAATAAAGGCTGTAGTATTGATAATTCACGATACAAGTTTGCAATTTGTCCTTCACTCTAAGATTCATTTTTACTTAGTGATGTAATTTAATGGCAACACTAGCACACATGGAGTACATTGAATAGACTACATGTCAAGCTTAATTCTAAGGATGACCATGTGAAAAGTTAAATTCCAATTGATCTTCAGATATTTCATGTAAATCTATTAACAATATTGTGAGTTTAATGTTATTTAATTTACTAATGGCTTAAATAAATTTGATTGATTAAATATTTGGTGAGTTTTATGGGCGGACACAGGGGTGGCCTGGGGGGTGACGTGACCTCCCAACGTTGCTCTCTTTTTTTCACCATTAAATTTTCTACGTTGTTTCAATTTTCGAAGTCATTATGGGATGTAGAACGAAATCGAAATATTGCATTCTTAATATTATTTCTAAGTCCTCACGGTCTAGTCCGTTCAAAATTAGTATTTCGAAAATTTTCATAACGTAGATATAAAAAATAATTAAAGATGCGTTAAACGTGAGTCTTAAAAAAGGCGTCTAACTCGCATTTTCTTTTTTTTTTTTTAAAAATTTAATTATTTCATTAACATTTATTATTTTTGCGATACAAATTTCTCAATATAATTTTCATAATTTTATTTGGAATATAAAATCAAAAAATTTTGAAATTTTACATCGGAAAAAGTCATATCATATGTAAATTTTCGGATGCAAAATTAAATGGGGTATGATTTTTTTGGATTTAAATTTTCGATTGTAAATTTATCACAACTCTTTGCAAGTTCGATTGTGCCCCCCTAATTTTAAACTTCTTCGTCCACCCCTAGTGAGTTGAAAATTTGAGAACGAGTAAATTAGAGAGCACGAATTCTTGTTGAGAATCGTTTTCTTGAGAAATGAATCAAGTGAGTACTTAAATATTTTTTGTTGAACGATTATAAATCTGAACGTAGCGTTTNTTAAATATTTTTTGTTGAACGATTATAAATCTGAACGTAGCGTTTACATCTATAATAATTAGAGCATGACTGTTGAAGAAAATGGTATTTACGTTGATGGGAATAATTAGAGCATCAAAACGGTCATTTGTGCTAATAATTAATTGTCGGATATCAGACGGGGAAGGGAACAATACAAATATAAGGTGATTAATATATATATATATATAT